>PVLD010010990.1:0-67618 GCA_004027595.1 Dinomys branickii | reverse complement strand
CAGGTACATGTTTTTTAATTCTTTGTATGTTCTAGATAGAAGACCTTTGTCTGAGGGACAGCCAGCTAGGATTTTTTCCCAATTTGTGGGTTTTCTTTTTACTTTGCTGGTGATTTCTTTAGATGTACAAAAACTTTTCAGTAGGATGAGGTCCCAATTATTGATTCTTTGAAGTGTTTCCCTTGCAGCTTCATTTTTGGAGCGCTCTGTTCACAGCTTTGGCCCAGGACACTCATGCAGGATTTCAGTGATTGTGCCTTTTACCCTGGGAGGAGGGGATTCATCTTCCTCTGCTGTGAGATTGGTGGTTACTATACCAAATTAGCCAGTCATTCAGATTCTTACCTAGTAGTCTTTTAATTTTTTCCCATCCCTTGCTTAAGCAACCCCCTGCTACAACAAGCTATGTTAAGAACACTTCAGGTACTCCTAGCTTTGATACTTTAAGAAATAAGTTAATAGAGACACAGTTGCCAGTATAAACTGATATTATTGCTAGGAATATGCATCCATATTGAGGGAAAGAATCATGATTTCAGAAGTGTTTTAGAAGCACAAATGGCTTCATGAATTTCTACTTCTTAATCCAGATTAGTAAAACACAAATTCAATTACCTAAGACTAAAGTAAATGATTAATATTCTAATTTTACCTGTTTTATAAAAATGAGTATCTGAAAACAAAAATACTTTCTTCCAAATTATTTTTAATCCTCAATTTAAGGCCAATATTTGTATAGACAGAAATTGAATACCTCAGAATTAAAAAAATACTTTAGCAAAGTTTTCAATATAAACTGAATGTGAATAAATCATCAGAGAGACATAATGTTCTGGAAAAGAAAAAAATTCAGGTACTTTTTAGTCTAACAGACTTCTTGAGATGTGCTTGAGACATTTCTAGGAAAATGGATGCATCTTAAGTCCATACACACATGGACTTAAGTCCAAAGTAGATCAGACACACATGTGTAACAATACCACATTGTTTCTCTGGTGTGAGAAACCAAAAGTGTAAATAAGGATCAAAATGTATAACACATTGTGAAACAGGACTACAACGCTCCAGTGGGGAGGAGAACAAGGAAAAGGGGAGAGGGATGGGAAAAAGGGAAAAGTAGGAGAAACCTGTCTTTAAGGAACAAATATTACACTTCTGTACTTGAAGAAACCAAAACATGAACTTAACGACATTAAATTGAGATGCTTGACATTAAATTGAAAAATCACTAGAAAAATTTACATATCCATTACAGAATTAGAATATAATTCTCAGTTTTAACTGAAAAGGGAAGACCAAGCTGTCTCTCTCCAAAGCGAGATACACCACTTATGAATACATCACCCTGCTTTTCCCTCCATAGCTAAGTAATGGAGCCGTTCAACATTTCCTGGAATCAGCTGACTACTCACAAAACTCCATACCTGATTTTTGCAGATTTACTGTTGGATGAGAGTCACAAACTTTGTGAACACATTTTCTCTGATAAGTGATTTTGTCCCTGAGTATTCTCTTTGTAGTAGGTAACTTGGAGAAAAGCTAGGCCTATCTGACATCATTAGGTTGAATTGTAATGAAACTGAAATCATGTTCTAGTTTTGCTTTGTGGATTTGAACCACTAAAAAATAAATGTTTTAATGACCACATAAGAAAGAGGATAGGCATTTAACACATGACAATGATAAAGTAAAGGACTTGTTTTATCTTATTTTAAGAGAAAAAAATAAAAATGGCAATAAAACAGAATTTAAAAACAGGCTAGTAGGAGAATAACAGTAATTAATACATTGAGTATTGCGGTCTTCATACAGGTCATTCAAAGTACAAGATATAGGCATGAAATCTCCAAACAATATTACCACAAAACTTTCTTTTCTCTTTTTCTTTTTTTTGCAATACTGGGGATTGAACTCAGGACCTTGTGCTTGCCAGTCAGGTGCTTATTCCACTGAGCTATATCCCCAGTCCTATAAATCTTTCTTTTCAATGAACTAAGAGAAACTAGCTGTGTAACTATATTAACTATTGTGTGCGTAAACATATCTTTTTCTTTTTTTTCTTCTTTCCTTTCCCCTTTCCTCCACCATAGTTTGTTTTTCCTTTTGAAGAGCTTCTTCCCAATTCACAATATCTATTGCACATTTTGGATCTTATTGACTTATTAAGTTTCTCACATTACTGAGACAATACAATTTTCACACATGTGGGTCTGATTTATTTGAATTATGAGTATGGTCTCGAGTTGCATCCATTTACCTATGAAAGTCTCAAGTTTTTCCTTATTCATAGCTGATATATATATATATATATATATATATATATATATATATATAATCTCTTTTTTATCCATTCCTCTGCTGGTTGTTTCCAAGATTTAGTATTACAAAGGGTGCTGTTACAGACACAGTTGCACATATATCACTACGGTATGACTTTTTAAATTCTTCTCAGAAGATACCCAGCAGAGAATACCTGAGCTGAATGGAACTTCTAATCATAATTTTTAAAGGAATCTCCACACTGATTTCCACGTGGATGCACCAGCCTGCACTCCCACCAATAGTGGAGAAGGGTTCTTCTTTCCCCACAGCCCCTCCAACATTTATTATCAGTTGTTATTTTGATGATAACCATTCTCTCTGGGGTGAGATGGAATCTCAGGGTTGCTTTAATTTGAATCTCTTGAATGACCAATGATACTGAACATTTTTTCATGTACTCATTTTCCATTTGTATTTCTTCATCTGAGAAGTGTGTATTCATCACAGATGCCCATTTTTGGATTGAGTCTTTGAATTTGGGGGTATGATATTTTCAATTCTTTATGTTTTCTAGATAGAAGTCCTTTGACTGTACTGCACTACACTACTAAATTTGGATATTAACTCTACAAGTCTTTTGGTGGGGTTTTGGGGGTTATGGATATAGAGTATCATGTCATCTGCAAATAATGATAATTTAACTTCTTTTTTTTTTCCTGTCTTTATTCCTTTTATTTCTTTCTGTTGTCTAATTGCACTGGCTAATGTTTCCAGAACTATATTGAATACGAGTGGTGATAATGGACATCCCTGTCTTGTTCCTGATATTAGAGTGAAAACTTCCAGTTTTTATCATTTGATGTGATGTTAGCTATTGGTTTGTCAGAGAAGGCTTTTATAAGATTGAGGCAAAGATGATCTGTTCTAATTTTCTGCAGGGGTTTTATCATGAACGGGTATTGAAATTTGTCAAGTGTTTTTCTGCATCTAGTGAGATGATCATGTTATTTTTGTATTTAGTTCTATTAATATGGTATATTAAATTTATTGATTTACATATGTTGAACCTTCCCTGCATCTCTACAATGATTCTCACTTGCTCATGATTTATGATCTTGATGATTTTGTGTATTCTCTTTGCCAATATTTTACTGAAGATTTTTGCATCTATGTTCATTAGGGAGATTGGTCTGTAGTTTTCTTTTTTGGTTGGGTTCTTCTCTGGTTTTGGAATCAGGGTAATACTTACTTCCAGGGATGCTTTTAGAAGTACAGCTTCCTTTTCAATTTCCTTAAAAAGTTTCAGCCTTAGTTGTATTAGTTCATTTCTAAATTACTTGTAAAATTCAACAGGGAATCCATCAGAGACTGTTTTTTTGGTTGGTAAATTTTTAACTATTTTCAGTTTCATTGGCTGATATCAACTTATTTAGAATTTTTATATCTTCTTGATTTAGTTTGTGTCTAGGTATCTGTCTGGTTCTTCTGTGTTTTCCATCTTATTAGAATATAGGTTCTCATAGTAGGTATGATTATCTTCTGGATTTCTGTGAGATCCTCTGACATTTCTCTCTTTTCATTCCTCATTGCTTAAATTCATGTTGTTTATTTCCTCTTTTTCATGAGGGTAGCTAATCATTTATCAATTTTATTTATTCTTTCATAGAACCAACTTTTTAGTTCATTGATTCTTTGCACTATTTTCTAAGTCTCCATTTCATTAATTTCTGCTCCTATTTTTGTGTCTTCCTTCTTCATACTAGCTTTGGGTTTGATATAGTCTTCTTTTTTCAGAAGTTTGAGGTTCAACATTAAGCTGTTTATTTGAGCTTGTTCTGTTTTCTTGATGTGTGATTTCATTGCTGTAAATTTCCCTCATAGGACTGCTTTCATTGCATCCTATAAGTTTCAGTATGTTGTATTGGAATTATTATTTAATTGTATATACTGTTTAATTTTGTCTTTAATTTGCTCTGTGACTGGTTGTTCACACAGGTGTTATTTAATTTCCATGTGTTTATTATTTTTTTCTGATTTCCTTTGTTGTTGATTTTCAGTTTCATTGCATTATAGTCAGATAGTATGCATGGAGTGATTTAAATTCTTGTGCATTTACTTAAATGTGTTTTATCCTTTGGGGACTGTCCCATATGCAGCTGAGAAGAATGTGTATTCTTATATTTAGGGGTGGAGCACTTTGTAGACATCTACTAAGTCCATTTGTTCACATACTTGGTTTAATTCTCATATTTCTTTGTTGAAGTTTTGTCTAGTTGATTTATATATGTGTGAGAGTAGTGTAGTAAATGCCCCAATACAACTGTGTTAGTGCTTATTTGATTTTTCATGTCTCTTAACATTTGTTTTATATAATTGAAAGAACTGTCTTCAGTGCATAAACATTTATGATTATTATCTCTTCTTGGAGCTTTCCCTTAATAAATATGTAGTGACCTTCTTTGTCTCTTTTGATCAGTTTTGGTTTAAAATTTGCCTTGTCTGCAAATAGAATAGCTACTCTTGCTTTTTTCTGGTTCCTGTGGCATGGAGAATTGTTTTCTATACTTTGACTTTTAGTCCATGAATTTCTTTTTGAGCTAAATGTGTTTCTTAAATGTAGTTGGATTTTGCTTCTTGATCCATTTTGCCAGTCTGTTTCTTTTTATTGGTGAGGTGAGACCACTTACACTGACTGTTAAAATTGATATGTATTGGCTTACCTTTTCCATGTTGTTTTCCTCTTGTCTGTTCCCTATCTTTCTCCTCTGCTTAATTGCTTGCCCTACCCAGCATCTTCATTTTATGGGTGTTCATGTATTTGTAGTCTTCATTATATCTTTCTAATATGTCCTTCAGAGCATTCTGTACAGCTGGTCTCATGGTTGTAAATTTCATCAGTTGTTCTTTGTCATGAAAATATCATATTTCTCCATCAATTTGAAAGATAGTTTTGTGGGGTACATCAGTCTGAATTAAAGATGGTTTTACTTTAAGGCTTAAAATACCTCACTCCAAGCTCTCCTTGATTTGAGGCTTTGTTGAGAGATCTGCTCTGATTCTGGTTTGCTTTCCTTTATAGGTGACATGTTTCCATTTTTAAGCTGCTTTTAACATTTATTGTGCTGAATTTCTGGAATCTTGATTACTGTATGCCTTGGTGCAGATCTACTTTGGTCATGACTCTTTGGAGTTCTATATGCTTCACTTATTTGTGTATAAAATTCTTTATTCATGTTTAGGAAGTTTTCTGCCACAATTTTTGTAAAGAGGTTTTTAATAGCTTTTGTGTTGTCTCCAGCTTTCTCATTGATTCTCTTCAATCCTATGCTGTTCGTCTTTGCTTTATCCTGTAGCTGTTGGGTTGATTTTTCTTAGTATCTTAATATTTTTAAGAAATCTTTCTTTTTCTGGTCACTAGTCCCATTCCTTTGTTCTAGATATGATATTCTATTCTTGCTTTCATTCAGTCTGATGCATATATTTTCAGTGGAACTGTTCATCTCCTGGATTTCCTTTTGGATCTGTTTCACTGATTCCGTTTCTTGTCTATGTTTGACATTCATGATTTCTATTGTTTTTCTGAGTTCCTCTATTTGTTTACCTGTGTGTGCTTCAGTGTCTTTCATTTTGATCATTGTTTCTTATTGCACTTTAGATATTACTTTTTCTATGGCCTCTTCCATTTATTTTTTCACTTCTGCTGCTATGATTTCAAGGAGTTCCATTTGTTGGCTTCCAATTTCCTTTATCTCTTTGTGCTCTCAACTTGTCCCTGATAGGCTGGGCATTTGGGGTTCCACTTTGCTTCTTTGTGTTTTCATTTTCCATTTTATTTTGTTTTCTGAGTTGATGCTTGTAGATTTCTTATGTTAGATAGCCTTATTACTGTGTCCAAGCTTTCCTAGGAGATATCTGCTTCTCTGGATGTCTTCTAGATGTAGATTGTTCTTGATTTTTATGCCTATCCCAAGAACCTATCTTCTCAATACATTAAGAGTGAGGAATTGCTATCTATTTGACATAGGGGCCATTCTTCTGGTACTGGAATATGGTTATGGTTGTGATCCCTTAAAATCAGTGTTGTCATTCAGGGGATAAAACTTATTACATTACATATGACACCTTGGTTAAAGTAGTTCAGTTGGCAATAACAATCATCTGAAGTACAGCCTAGCCACTGACAAACTGTAGTAACTATTAGCCTGATATCTATAACTGCAGGAGGAATTTCTACAGATATATAATATAATCCAGTTTATACCAAGAACTTGTATGTAATGATTTTCCACTTAGTAGAGTGATTTTAACCTGTTTTGAGAGGGATGCAAGAGGATGGGGGAAGGATGAAAAGATGAATGATGTTAAATATAGAAAGCAAGGTTGGAGGGCATAGGATGGTCATCCAGGTTTTGGGTAGTTGTAGGATGCAAAAGGGAAGGATTGGAGAAGGCCCGGGAGATTTGATGTGAACCAGAAAGAGAAGAGACAATGTTTACACACATGAAGGTATTGCAAATCAAGTGAGATGGTTAATGAAAGGGAGAAAGAGGAGAAGAATAATATAGTAAAAAGAAAGGTTAAAGTTCTAAGTTATGAATGAAAGAGAAAAAAGGAAGAAAGGAAAAAGCAAGGAAAGGAAAACAATGAAAAAAATGCCAAAAAAAAAACTGAACAAAAATATCCTCGCACATTGATAAAACAATAGCATTCAGAAAGAAAAGCAAAAGAGAGCAACAGTGAATAGAGAGAAAAAGAAAAGAAAGGGAAAATAAAAAAAAAGAAATGAACAACAAAAACAAAAAAATAAACAAAAAGAAAGACAATACAAAACAAAACACTAGCCCAGCCGAACACCAAGAGGGAGACCAATCAGACACAGAAAAATGAAAGTAGTGAAATTCCTCTAATATCTATCATTCCATGGTAGATCCAAGTTGGATCCCAGAAATGTGTACTCTCGCCAAGCCTGCATGTGGATTTGTGCTGTGTTTGGGTGTGAACTTTGTCTCTGGATTTGGAGGATGCGATTAGTTTTCTGTGGCTGGAGTTCTCCGTTGCTTAGAAAAGAAAGAGAAAAAAGAGAGGAAGAAAAGGAGAGAAAACACAAGAAAAGAGAAGCAGGTGGCACTACCTCCCTGCTTCTATTTCTAGTGTCTTTGTCCCCAAGCACAACACTGGTTCCCCTAACTTACCATTTGGTTGTTCATACCGTTATTGTTCCATAGGACATTTCCATGCCTCTAGTCCCACATGTGCATGGTGTGAGCCTTAGCCAGGGTCCTACTGTGTTGCTGGTGTTTCCACACGTCTCAGGGCTCCAGATCCCATCAGTGGAGGGAGGGGTGTATCTCAGACTCTTCTTGCCACCCTGGTTGTCCCAGGTCAATCTAAGACCTGTTTTATCTTAATAAACACTATTCAATACAACTTAGAAATCTCACATTATTGTAATTAATTTCAGGCAGAAAAGTGCAGTTGGGTTTTTGACGGGTCTTTTCTTGAGACAGGGTCACTGTGAAGTTCAGGCCAGTCTTGCACTCACCTTGTAGCCCAGGCTGGCCTGGAACTCACAATGATACCTCTGCCTCAGCCTCCCCAGCGCTAGGATTAGAGGCGTGTGCCACCACACCAGGCTATGAAGTTGGATTTTTAAATTGCATCGACCTTTCACCGTGGAAACACTACACCTCAACATAATGCTATTTAAATAACCATTTGGTAAGATTTCACCCAACATCATGACTACCACAAAAAGGAAGATTTTTATGTGTCTTTCTGAGCAACTGTTTTACCCTAACCTTTTATTAACTATGGAATTATAACCAATTCAATAGGCTAAAGGCTTTTTATGTAGTAGATACTAATTAAAGATAATGATTTAGACTATTTTATGATCATATATGTATATATTTAGCATATAAACACATTTTTCCAGGTTTTCATGTGGAAAAAGTAATACTTTATATTCTGGAGCATGCAGTAGAAATTCTTGGGGTAAATACTGTCTTGTTATTCCATTAAGCAAAATTTTTCAGCGTTTTTCCCCTTTAGAAGTGTTATTATAGCTCTCAACTAGTTTAGACATTTTATTACTAATAGTAAGAGATAATGATTGGTTAGACTAATTTTGATTGTGATAAGTGAGAAAAGATACAACAAGACCATTGTTTCTCTGTATTTCCTTGTACAATGTAAAACACAAAGGAATATAATTTTTAAATGACCAACATTATTCACTTTTTATACTTTTAATCAAATTTAAAAGCACACAGTGTAGAATGCTACATGTATAAATTGGTAAAAGTCATAGTTTTCAAAGATTTTAAGGCACACTGAAGAAGATTGTTTATGAAAATGGAACCAGAGTGTCTAAGGATTACATCTAAATAAAAACAAAAGGACTTGTTTCTAAAACTGCACTTTTATAAGCAACTATGACTCAGAAACCCAAATGAAAAGAAATATAGATTTTCTAATTTAAAAAAATAAAGTGTTCTGAAATATTAGTGAAAGAAATATATAGCAAACAATTTCATTTGGGGTCAACATTGCCGTGCTAAATATCGCAATAATTTGAAAAACAGGAAGAATAGTAATTTTTTAAACATATTCTCAGGAAATAGTCCTAGAATGTATGTTTGATCCTATGGCTAGTCATTCATTCTTCTATTTTATTCAACCTTGCCAAAATATTTATAAAGTGCCTACTATATGCCAGTGATAGATTTGGATGCTAAGGCAGAGAAATGAGTAAAAAGGAAATAGTCAGTGTTATGCTGAAATCCAGAATATCCCCTTAAAGCTTCATGTGTCCAGAGGTGGTGCTTTTGGAAGGTAGTTGGATTATGGATGCACTGTAGCTGATTTGTGGATAAGAGGTGGTGCCTGGTTGGAGGTAGGTCAGAGATGCAGGGCCTGACCTGGAAGGGTATATCTTCCTCCCATGCCCCACCCAATCCCCTTCCTCCCTTCTCAGCCTGCTTCCTGGTCATCATGACTTAAGCAACTTTCTTTCAACCAGGCTCTTTCACCAGGTCTTTGCTGCCTCAAAGCCAGCCAACCATGGACTGAAAAAATTGAATCAAAATAAACCTCCCCTCCTTTACAGTGTGAGTGTTGGATATTTTGTGCCAGTTACAAAGGCTCTAAAACAGCCAACTCTGTTTGGGGGCTTGCTTTGCAGTGAGGGAGTAGATAATTACATTAGAAGGTTTCAGTCACTGGTATATGTTATTAAATAAAATTGTACCAATGTATTATTTTTCTAAGATTGCCAGAAGAAAAGACCAGAAGTTGAGAATCTTAAACAAAGTAAAAGTATTATCTCACAGCTCTGGAAGGTGGGAATCCAACAAACTCCTGACAGATGTGAGGAAAAACCTGTTTCCTAACTTTGTCCTGGCTTCAGGTGGCATTAGCCATCTTTGGCATTCCTTGGCTTATAGAAGCATCACCTGCTACCTGCCTCTGTTTTCACATTGGTTCTCCCTGTGCTTTGAGTTTCTGTGTTCTTCCTAAATTTCTCCTCTGTATGAAGACCACAGCCATTTCAAATTAGAACCCAATCCACTGTAGAGAATTGGGGATTAGGACCTCAATGTATCTTTTTTGTTGAGAGCAACAATCGAAGCTGTAACAGTCATTTGTCAGAGACAGACTGGCAGGAAATGCAGGGAGTTTGGACAAAGTGGCCTTCTGTAATCATGAAAAGTGACAAGGGCTAGATAAGAGAAATTAAGGAGTCAGAAATTTTCTGAAGAGCAAACGACAAAAGTGAGAGGAGAGATTGGACAGGGTGACACATCTGAGCAGACAGATTACTGTGGGGGCTGCCTGGGCAAGGAGAGCAGTGCTTAAGCTCAGAGAAGCACTGTGACGCAGACTGCGGGCTCTTTAGAGGGGAGGAGGAGAGTTGTACTTATTCTAATTCCAAAATGAGCAAGCAGGACTTTTAAATGAGTTATGTGATCCAATATAAATTTTAAAAGATTGGGCTAGCTGACATCAGTCCTTCAGGAAGGCCCTGCAGCTCTCTGGGGTGTCTCTCATGCCACACCAGGGTCATTTGTCCTTTGCACTTCCTGGGTGTGTCAGTTGACCTAAGGAGCCAGACACTCTCAGGTTTCTGTGTTTTCTGGAAAGCCTCCATTTCCATCTTTATAAAAGACACTTCTTTCCAGTAAGTATGCTGTTTGCTATTTTGTGATCACTTGATTTTATTTGCATAAAAAAACAGAGATTAAGCTCTTTAGAGTGTTTTCTTTCCCCTTACATAAATAAAAGCTCATTCTTCCAGCTCCACACTAAGCCCCATCTCTGATGTGCCCTGAACATCTCTAAATCATCTGTTGTCCCCTTAATAGTTCATACTTGAATTTCAATATTCTTCTTATCTTATTGAACCTATTTGTTTTTTGGTATACTTGCTCATCTGTGAGCTCCCTTATATCAGGAACTTTGATTTTATTTATTTTTATTCTTATTATAATCAGCAAGGGGCACAATCTTTGGCAACAGGAAGTAATTGATGCATTGTGATGATCACATTCCTTATACATATTTCACAAAGACCTACATTCTCACCATCTGAAAGGATTAGACACTTAAAAAGAATGAGATTTTAACAACAGACTCAGTAGTTGAGTCTTACCTTTTATCTTATCCATTCTAGACTTTTCAGATACAACATCCTCATTCAAAAGCAGACTTGCATGTATTGTAATCTGGTTTTTGTCATTAGAGTGAACGGTGACTGAATCTTCTACATTAACGTATTTCTTTTTTTTTTTTTTTTTTTTTCATTAATGTATTTCTGAGTCCTACTTCTCAGTACAACTTTCACTAGAGATTTTCTTTCACTTTCTAACAGAAATGGTAGGCAGGATGGTTTCCATTGTTAAATTATTCATAACTTTTCAGAGCTGTTTATTATGCATGTTGAACTTCACATTTGTGATCATAACTTGTAAATAGCAGTGCGAGAATCACAATGCAATAAACAGGTTCTGAGAAGGAAAGGAGGAAATCGTTTTGAAAGACCTGTGCTCTTGTGTGCTGTTGCTGTTTTGTTCTCCTGGTTACTTACCAAGCATGAGCACAACTCTGGTCAGAAACTGCATTGATGGTTCTTATGAAATCCTGTGAAATGTATGAATTTTCCAGTTTGTATCACTTGATCTTTTATAACCTTTTAAAAAAAATACCTATTGTGGGAGACTGCTGAGAGACCTGCAGTCGGCATCCATCTTGAAATGTATCAGCCATTTTAAGAGCCTTGAGTTTAGTTTCAGTTTCTATCCTGAGTTAAGTTTCTATTTTCTCTGAGCTAAGTTTCTGTTTCCCGTAAATCATATGATGTAACCACATGCTATGGCCTGATGCCTGGACCTCCCTCGGGTGGTATCTGGACCTCCCTCCGTTGCCTAGTTACCCGCTGACGTAAATTCCCACTCCCGCACTGTATATAAACCCGAGACTTCTGCCTAATAAACGAGACTTGATCAGACTCCTGTCTTGTCTCCATTTCTTGTGTCCCTTGTCTCTTTTCCATCCCACTCCCCCTCTAGAGCCTTCGTTGACTACCCGCGGGTCGGGACAACCTATAGTGCTGTATTTAGTATGAAAAATACAGTACTTTGCTAGTGACAACTTTGATGAAGATGAACCTAATTCACAAAATTTCGTTGAATGTACACTTTTGTAGGCATAAGAAAGGTAGAGATAAATACAAGGGTGGTCAGTGTATTCAGGTTTGCTTAAGGCTGTCTCATTTTAGCATTAAAAGTCATGTATACCCCCAAACCCTTCTGGGCCTGATGGGGACTTACCCCAAGTCTCACAAACTTTTATTTAATTGTAAATATCCAATTTTAAATTTGTTTATAATTTATTTTTACTTTTCATCTTTCTCCCAAACAGATATCATTTCAATCAAAACGTTTTGAAAATGTTCATGAGGAAAAGAAGAATGAAGGTGTGTATTAGGTTACTGTGCTCAAGCGACACCCGCACATTTTTTTTCCATGAAGACGGTTGCAGTTCTGTGACTGTGTCTCTTGTCAGCTGTTGATCCACTGACCTGCTGAGGCTTTACCGGAAATAACAATAATACAGGTTCTGGGGCAAACGGGCAAGGTAAAAGCTGCAGGGCAGTCCTGGGCACGCTGGGGCAGCGCAGACTTAGGCCACTTCTACCACAAATGTTCTTTCTTCTTGTGTTTGGAAGATGAGCTCTTCTTTCAAAAGATATTATACATTTAAATCTCTGCTCCTGTATGCCTGTGTGAATTTTGCCATGCTTTTTTTTCTCTCTCTCTGAACACTGTTTTCTGAGCTATTAAAGCAGGAAGAGGCTCAGATATTTATACATTTATC
This sequence comes from Dinomys branickii, assembly GCA_004027595.1. Lineage (NCBI taxonomy): Eukaryota > Metazoa > Chordata > Mammalia > Rodentia > Dinomyidae > Dinomys > Dinomys branickii. The sequence goes on along the minus strand of PVLD010010990.1, from coordinate 54,982 downwards.
GTGAGGTTTATATGGCATAACATTTCCCGGAGCATCTGTATCTAACAACAGAAAAGACATTCAATTACTGTGAAATATGAATGTGGGTCTCAACCTAACTGCTGGTTTCTCTTGTGGCTTTTGTGGACTCTGTTGTAAAGTGACAATCCCTGTATTTCTGCTCTTCTGTCCATGATCTGTCTGGGCAACGCCAGCACATTACTATGCTGATTTATTTACTGTCTTCATTTAATTCTGCTTCTGCTGCAGCATTCTGGAAAATAGTGGCTAGTGTTCGAAATTTCGGAACACAGTGCCAGGTGTATATCAGAAAGCCAGCATATTTTTGACAATTATTTTAACAGAAGAGAGAATGAGAATGGTAGAAAAATCTCTCAGAAAGTGAAGAGTTCAGACCTTCTGCCTGACTGCTTGAGAAAATGATGCAGAACTGAATAATTAACTGCCTTCCACCCCAACTTGGTTCTATTGATGCAATAGACACATCAATCCACGCTGTGTGCCTGTTTCGGTGGTCACACATTGGTTACTGGAGAGAGGCATGGTCTTCATTGTTTGTGCGGTCCCCTAAAGGTTGCATACCTTCCTACCCATGATGCCATGCTTTTTTACATGGAGATTCCTCTGCATGGAACATTTTGCTTTCTCATTTCTGCAAAGCAGCTGCCATTCCTTCTCCACCTGAGTACCTATTCCCAAGCCTTCAAAACCCACTTTCAAACTACCAATGTTGAGTAATGCATTCCTGACTCACCCCAACCCTACATCTCAAAGCCAAATGAAATATATGGTTTTTTTTTGTGTGTATCATGTAACATTGCATGTAAAATTCTGCCGCTTCTTTTGTCTTCCTGTCTTGTTGACAGTTTTCCTTAGACAGTGAGATCTTATTCCTGGGATGAACACTCACTCTGTTTTCTATTTATTCCTTAGTCAGTACCCAATGTATAATAGGCAAGAAAGTGGTTTTTGAATGAATGACTCTGATTCTGAAATTGACAGCAGTAATGTGGCTTAGATTCTACCCCCATGGAAATATATTCCTACCTGGGTATGCAGAGTGAATTGTCTCACTGTAATTCTCTATCTAGAACATTGTAACAAGGCTGTGCAGCTTATTGACTATAGGGCTAAAATTTTGTTTGCTAGCTATGTGCTAGGGTTGTATCGATTTTATCTATTCTCTTGATTAGATGACACTTACTGTCCTGTTTTCATTCAAAGAGGTTGACAGAGTCAACATCTTCTACCTCAGTGGTGAAAGGATGGCTGAAAACAGGTGACAATCCTCTACTGTCCTCATGCTTCTCATACTGTCTTCAAATAAGGTTGAAGCATCACACCTGTGTTCATCCATCTTTTGTACAGAATGATCACCTATAGGCCTAATAAAAGAGATCACTGGATGGAAAATCAGAGGCCTGTGGTTGAGTTATATTTTGTCTTTGGTAGCTTTTTGTTACTTGATTGAATTCCTTACCTAATTCACCATCTGTAAATGACGGAGTTTCCCATCTCAGAACGTTGTTGAGGAGCAAAGATAACTACACATTTTAAAGTCTGTAGGAAATGGCATGGGGATCGAAAGATGGAGGGAAAGAGAGAGAGGAAGGGGAGTAAAAGGATAAGACATGGTTTGTACACAGACTATCTTGAATACCTTTCTTTCATTGCTGAGAAAAAATACTCAACATCTAATATTAAGGAGGGAAAAGTTTATTTAGCTCACAGTTTATGGAAGTTTCAGTCCATAATTACCTGACTCTAAGGCAGAGTGGTACAGGGCAAAGGGCAACAGCTCAAGGCATCAGAAAACAGAAAAAGCAACAAGTGCAAAAAGGGAGGAGGGAGAAAGCAAGCCTCTTTCCCGCCCTTATAGAGCATGCAGGCTGCCCGCCCCAGGGCAGGTGTAGCTCTCACACCCATAATCCCACACTGGACCATGGATCAATCACAGACTCCAGAAGTCCACACCCATGACTGCACGAGGCTTTGGGGGCTCATCCAGACACAAACCACAACATGCACTAATTCCTCACAATGACTGGAATCACTATTACTGCAAACATGTACTAATAATAATGAAAAAGAAAAAAAGAGAATGTATGTTTTTCATTTCTAGGATATATTTTCTTTATTTTTTATAGAAGTTGACTTTGAGGAGGTGCTTTCTTCTGCAGTTAAACACCAACAAGTTCTCTTTTGGGTCAAAAATATCTCTTTTGAACACATAAAACTGAGCTTGTACATTGTGGTTTTAACAGTCTGGACCTTCTGTTTGCTTATACAGTGTTTATGAGAAAATATTTACCTCTTTTGAATGGATCTCCTGAATGTATAAAGACATTTGAGGCCTAATACCCCAGAGCCAATTATGATTTAGACAATAAAAGATGCTTGTATTGCAGAGGGTGGCCAAGTAACCTTGTGAAACCGTGTAACTTCAAAATACTTTCCGCGCTACATGCATCACAAAGAGTCTCTATGTTTCAACTATACGGCAGTTTTACTATGCAGAGAAAAGTGAAGCAGTGTTTTTTTGTCTTTCTGAAACAGGGTCTCCTCATTCACATTACGCTGGCCTTAAACTCACTTTGTAGCCCAGGCTGATATCAAACTCACAGCAATCCTCCTGCCTCAGCCTCTTGAGCGCTGGGACTCCAGGCACGTGGCACTGTGCGCAGCTGAGGGAGCCTTTCTAAACTTAGAAAGTCAGATAAGGTGATAACAGTCTCAGACATTATTAATGTTCTATGACCATAATAAAGTAGGAGAAACAGGATCGTGGGCAGTAATAACGAGAACAAAAATTGGAGAAATAAATGTGCGATTAGCTATCAGACTGTAAAGTATGAGAAAAGAAGGTTGCCTTCCATTGCTGTGAAGGACCGCCATTAGGCCTTGGCATTGCATAACCCTAGACTTGTGTATGAAGGTGATCTTGGGTCTGCTTGCATGGTATCCCTGCCATGAACAAGACAGAGTTAGGATAAACGAGAAATGATGTACTTTGGGGATTAATCGTTAAGCTTGTTTACCGTGAAACATATGATGTGCGTGACTCTCTATGGCCCGAGATAGTTACAAGTTGATGTCAAGACCTTGATTCTGTGTAAGTGGATTAACAGAATAGATAGGTGGCAAAATCATAAGGAAAAAATATTACTCAGCTATAAAGAAAGATAAGCTTGAGGCTTTTATAGGTAAATGGATGCAATTAGAGACCATACTCATAAGTGAAATAAACCAGACTCATATGTGTAAACATCATAGTGTCTCCCTAGTGTAAGAACCTGAAAGAGTAAATAAAATCTGAAAGGTATAATAGATATTATGAAAAGGGAAAGAAACTTCTCAAAAGGAGAGAACTGGGATGGGGAAAAGAGAAAAGAAAGAAAGAAGGAAGGGGAAATACACACACACACACACACACACACACACACACACACGCAAGGCAGCTAAGATAATTGTACTACTAATTTCTATTGGCTTATTGAGTGGAGCAGTTAATGCCTAATTGTTTGATCAATTTTACAAGTCTGCATCTGGTAATCTGAGCAACTATTTTGAAGATAACAGTATGCAATATAACAACCATTGCTAATTTCCTCTCGTCTTATTTTGAAGATCTTATCTGTTCTGTTTTTATTTAGAAAATGTTTTATTCTCTTTAAAACAAAAGCAATACAAGTAAACACCGAAAAAAGCCCTAAGACAGTGGCTTCCCTCTGTCAAGCCATATCGCACCCAGTTATCGCCCGTCAGGCTTATAGTCCCTTGGAAGTGGGTTGTGTGAGAAGATGGAGTGTGAACTTGCATACAGGTAGCTTCTGGACCTCCAAGGACAGAGAAAATTTGGAATTGCTTGTCTTGTACTCTTCTTTAAGTTCAAGTCAATATGGGCTAAATTAAAAGCCTACTGTATCTCAGAAATGCAGTTGGTCTCACAAACCTGGTGTTGTTTTGCTGGCAGTATACAGTGAGTGCGAGTTTAGGGATCTTGAGAAGCAGGTAAAATCATTTCATATAAGCCCAAGTGTGTGACTTTTATACTGTTCGGTAATGGATGTAGAGATTCCCTGAGGATGTTGTGAAGTGTGGTTGGGGCGAAATGTCTATCAGATTTTCTTGCTGCTTTAGAATGACAAAATGTCACAGAGAGGAGGAGAGGGGCTGAGGGCTGGGGTGTGCGAGGGAGTGGGTTTACACTGACATGAGAATTAAAGGAAAACTGTGAAGAGTGATCTAACATAATCAAGCTCTGGTTAAATGGGCAAAAACATTTGTTTAAAAGAATGGTCCCTGCATTCTGGAATCAGTTATAGTTTTATTACTGTTTCTCTGACATCCTGAGTAAATGAAGAAAGATGTGTGTTACCTCTACGATTTATAAGTTTCAAGTTGATGAGCAGTTTGACAGCTTGTAGATAAGTGATGAAGAAATGAGCGAGACTTGTTATTCTTATTCTTTAATCCACAAATGACAATTTAATGCAGTGCTGTTTTCTCTCAAAGTGCTTCTTTGCATTTGAATAGCCATAATTCCCAATTTTCTTAATGGTTTGAAAAGTCTTGAGGGTCAAATGAGGATTCTGATATTCTAATTTAAAAAATGAAAGGAAGGGGCCCTCAGTTATGAGTAGGGCTTATCTCAGTGAGTATCAAGCATTCTTATAAATTATTCAAGACTGTAGCCTTGAGTTTACTTCGTTGATGATGAATATTTGTGCTATAGCTGCTCTAGCTTTTGGAAGAATTCCCACAAATCTTTTGGGCCAAAGAGACATGAAACAGAAGCAAGGGTTTAGTCCATCATCCATAATTAATTAGCTCTCTTTTGGGGGAAGTTCTTTCAACTCTCTGGATGTTTTTTTGCTCATCCAAAAAGCAGGGGTACAATAAACTCTTTAAGTGAGATAATGACTGTGGAAATCCAAATTGCCTTGGCAAGAATAGTATATTATAGAGGTATCCTGTCTTTAGAACAATAATTGTATCATTTCTTAAAATAAAATCAATTCCACACTTTTAACATATTTTCTAAGCATTCATGTGCTCACACAACCACAGGCAAACACACGAAGAAATACACTATTTTGACTAATTCAGTTTGATGCTTTTTTATATTATATGTACTAATTTGTTGATTTTTCCCATGAATTTTTAGATTGCACAGTTTAAAAACATCAACTTTGTTCTCCTTTTCTGAATATGAATCGGAGGCTTTTTTCTAGGGAATCTGACAAACAGTTTAGCTGTAGATTTTCAAGGTAAGCATTTTCAGCCTGAAGAATGAGGCTGTTTTAGTAACTTGCAGAGAATTTGAGCTGATGTCTGGTGTGTTTTGATTTCTTTTATGGTAATAACCTGATAAAAATGTAAGCAGACATTGTAAGTGATGACGAGTTGTTTAAAAAGTTATGAAATTTATGCTCAATCTGAATTTCAATTTTTATACTAACCTTTAATTATATATATATATATATATATATATATAGTTTTCATTCTATAATACATTCATTGCTGGATATAGAAATTATACTGTTTTAAAACTTGTCAGTGTAACAAAATACTCATTTTCCATGTTTAAAACATGACTCTGGAAGTACTTTCGCCATCTCTGAACATGGAGGGATGAAGATATTTTTGAAATTTCCTCACTATCTCTGAACTCAATGAAATGTCAGGTGGGTGTGGAGGGTAAAGCTTCATGGTAGAGTATTTGCCTAATGTGCAGGAAGCCCTGTGTTCAACCCCAGAGATTTCCAAGTAAAAATAGTACGGTAGCCTTGGGACTGGGGACTAAGCGTACTGGGCATAAGGTGGTAAATCACTTTGCTACATGGTTTAGTTGTCTTAAAGACAAGGCAAACTGTGAAGTGCATGGGATTTTGTGAGAACCATATTATCAGAGTACAGTATAAGACTAAGAAAAAGGAACATGCAGATGTACATGGATTTGTGCACGACAAAGGATTTATAAAGGCTACATCACAAAATCACTTTTAATGCCTTTCTTTACTTGTGTATGAAGAGAAAGGCAGGTAAATTCTTGTTTATGAGAGAATATGATTCATAGAAGGCGTTTTGTTTAGTATGAACAGGAAGTCTTGAGCACAGATCTCAGTCAATGTTCACTGTCATCTCAAAATTTAGACATAATGAGGATTTTTTCTGAGCAAGAAAATGGTAAAAATTAAATCAACATATTCTGAATTTCTCTTTTGTTATTTTGGGGTGAGACATGAAGGGAGAGTAAATCAGTTTGGTCCTGACGCTCCTCAGCATATTCTGTTGCTCTGCAGGCAGTTTCCCGCTCTTCCTCCAACACTGGTTCTGTTTACAACAAATGGAATTAAAAATATGTCTTGTAGATGCATGGAAAGTAGGTGTGAAGCAATTCTCACTCTATTAACACATTTCCTGACAGAAACTCACTTTGGTCAGGAAATAGTAACAAATTTTCAAGAGACAGAGCAACGCATAAAGTGGAGATAGTGACACTCTAGACAGGGTTCAGGTAAAGCTCTGGAGTTACATATATTCTCTTTAAATAATCTGGGTTATAGTAACAAGTGTTTAATTGAATATAATATCCGGAAATAAAACTTTTAGTCAATCCATATTTTTAAAAATGAGTTTTCCCCATGAATTAACACAAATATTAAGAGACTGAAGTAAGAAGATGAGATTTTTTAAAGAAAGAATTTGGTGAAATGTTAACTCTGGTATGACAAGCATTTCTCATATAACACAGTGTAATGCAACATCCCACTTGGGAAAATAAATAGATGACTGAGGCCTCTGTTTCTCCATATGTGATCTTTGTTGTATATCTTGAGTCCGTGGTTTAAAAATATGGGAAGAAAGAGCCACTCCCACCCATGCTGAGTATTTCTGATGCTGAGGAATTTTAATGATTTCCTTTTCTTGGTCTTAAAATATTCATCTGCAGCCAAAATACCTAGAAGTAACAGTGGATGGCTTTACAGATACATGGGATATGTTTTCCCATCATTAAATCTCATAAACAACTTAAAATAAAAAAAGTTTTATTTGAAGAGTTTGTAGCACATTTTTCTATGGGACCAGCTTCAGGAGAAACAGGAGACAGTTGCTGTGGTAATTCTGCACATACGCTGGGTGCAGATTGGTCAAAATGCGAGTGAGGAACAGCGAACCATTTACCACAGAACTACTTCATCGTTTTTTCTCTTCTTCCTAGCTGTGTACTGCCATTGATTTGGTCAAAGAACGTCTGGGCCATTAGGTGATGTATTTGTCCTCCAATGAGCCCTGTCTATGAGATTAATTCTTACCCTGTCCTCCTGTTTTTAAAAACAATCTTTCCTGTTTAAAAAATTGTTCCTGCTAATGGTTTTGTATTAGTGGCTTTGGAATAAATGCTGTCATAGACTCATTAAACTAAAGACAGCTAAATAACCCAGACTCTGAATTATTTTTGCTGAAGAGGGATAGTGGTTCTGACTATTATACAACATGCACTGCACAGGTTTCAGATGGAGAAGTGGTTAGCAAAGAAGTTCACATAAGGCTGGCTAAATAGGAAAGATAAACAGGATTAGCATTTTCATGAACATTGCACACTTTTGGAGAAATACAGCCTGTAATAAAAGTAAATAAAGAAAATAAATAGAGTCTCTGTGATGAAAATAAATGGAATTTTTTCATAAAGTTTTTGAGAAATAAAACCTTTAGGTGTGAAAATAATCTTAAAATTGAAACTTTGACTAGAACTTTCCCTAGAAATAGTGACCCTTTGTGTGTAATATCATCAGTTTAAATTATCTGTCCTACTCCTAGAAAAAATACTTGATACTTGCACCTTGAAGGAGAAAAGGTATATTAGGTTCATGATTTCAGAAGATTCAGTCCATGGTTACTGGCCCTGAGGCAAGAGCGCCATGACAGGATAGTGGTGGAGCCCACCTGTTTACCTCTTGGTGACCAAGAACCAGAGCAAATGAACAGTGCCAGACAGGAGGGGAGCAGGAACTGGATGTAGCCCCGAGGTCCTGCCGCCATTCCAACCCAGACACACGCAGAAGTGAGCTCTGTTCAGCCCCTCGGTGCACCCCAGGCCAATCAGACTGACAAGCAGGCTTGTCCATCATATCACATGAGCTCGTTAAGTTGGGATTTTCCTTGGATCTTTAATCTTCATTTCCTTTGGTTTTATGATACTAGATTATGTATTTATTTGCTCTCCTTTGTGTCTTAATCTCTGAGAGTGGACGTGTTCTGAACTGCTAAACTGTTCCAAAATCATGGCTCTGTGATGAGAGAGATGAATACTGAACGAGTTGGCCTAGTGATTTTAGCTGCTGATTTTCCTCTCCTGGCCCCTTAAGAAGCTTCCTTTTTTAATCTCTTATAAGATAGTATTTTCTTAGCAGTATTCTACTCTATACTAACTACATTAGTAATAAAAATTATATACGTCATATTATGGTCTTCAAATTTAAATCCTTCCTTTTGATTGACACATTCAGATTTTAAATAATGACATTAAAGCATTTTAGTCATAAAGAAGTATAAGAAAAGAAAGTATCTATTATTCAATAATTTACAATCTAAAAATAAACCTTCACATTAAAGTGATCACCTTTATTCTACCCCCTCAATTTAGATACTTTGTACATTGATTTTTAATGTATTAAGGATGATATTAATTCAAACTGAAGGCAAATGACTTTGAGTAAAAGAACCAGTAGATAACAGAAAATATCATCAGTCAGAATGCATGTAGTATGAATAAATGCTTAAAGAAACTTTCAGTTCCTGTGTGCATGTATGCATGTTTGTAGGTGTATGTTTATGTGTATGTGTGTCTTCGTGTGTGCTTCTTGATGTAAATTTCTTTTTGTAGTTCATAGACAAAAATTTTGAAAACCGATGACTTATACGATAATCACACTGAAGTCGTAATCTGAGAAACAAAAACTGGAGACCATTAAGTGCAGTTACAAGGCTGGGGATATAGCTCAGTTGAATAAGCGCTTGCCTGGCAAGTGCAAGGTCCTGAGTTCGATCCCTGGTACTGAAAAAAAAAAAAAAGATTAAAAAAAAGTGCAGTTACAGTTACAAATAAAGGCAGAACCAAAAAAAAAAAAAAAAAAAAAGGCAGATCCAGGCTCAGAAAGGAAACAAAAACTGGTAAAACAGAGAACTAGAATAGAGAAAGAAATAGCAATCGTGGACTTTGCTTAAGAGCTACTTCTGAAGGCACCTTATGTTTTTGAACTTGTTTCACGTGCTAGATAGCATTTCCAATGAATGTTTGGGACACCTGAGAAGACATTAAAAAGGGGAATCACAAAATTTAGTACAATCTTTCATTCAGGTAAAATTATGCAGGGGAAGTTCAAGATTTTGGATTTCAGCATCTGCTCCTCCTGTCCAGAATCATCTCCTGGAGTCTCTCCATGCCATAATGAAATGGACTAGGCCGTACTGACTTTTACCTATTGTGCCCACTGTGAGATGCATATGCTCCCACGTCATCCTGTATTTGAAATTCATACCAATTAGATAATTGGTCTCCCTGTGGGAGCTGTTGGACTTGCCTATAACTAAGTTTTCCATGTTGAAGCTAAAAGTGTTGATTGGCATACCCCACAATTCCTTCCCAGTCTTGATTTCTTATGTTTTACATGGAGACAACTAATGGGGAGAACTATTTTGATAGGACTAACACGGTGACAAGTAGAAACCTATGCAGATGAGATGATAGTGCAACTCAGAGTTCCGAATGAGCTGAGCAAACACTCTCCAAGGTTTGCCTGCGTCAAAGTACAATACAGCACCACCCTCAGGGCGATAAAAAATAGGAACAGAAGAAAAACCTCGCTTCTGTTTCTTCAGAGGAACTCCAGTCTTCACCTTCCCTTGTATGTTATCTCCTGGCTTTCAGGGCGGATTTTTCCCTCTTCGGCACAGACCTTTCAGCCTTCTGTCTAAGATCCTTTGGTCTCCTGATACATACTCACCCGGCACATTACAATGAACTTCAGACCTTGTACTGGATCATTCAGATCTCCAGGGTGCAGACAGATCTTCTGCACTCTCTCACACCTGGCTCTGTGGGTGGCCATTGCATGCAAACTCTGTACATTTTTATACACTTGTATATATTGTATTACATCTACTTCTCTAGTAATCACTGACAGATACACATGGATACAAGGTAGCCTGCGATAAATTAATAGCATCTGATTCCAAATCCAGCACTTTCTGGCAAGAAATCCTTTGCATTTCACTGCTGTATCATACTAAATCTGTACTTTGAAGCTTACTGTGGGGTATATTTTATGTTGAGAATCTGTCCTGATTATCCAACTATTCAAGTTTTTAAAGCTTATGCTTTACAATGAGGATATGCAGTGACTAGTGTAATATGAATCATAGAGGGTAAAGAGTCAGAATGTATGCACTTCAATGTCAGTTGCATCTATTATTTGGGAGAGCTCTGCTGAGCTGCATAAACCCTTGAGTCATAGTTTCTTTATCTTTAAAGACACTAAAAGCCATTTTTAAAAACCTGTTCTATGTGCCTGAGGAATATAACAGAGATAAAACAAATTAATCTATTTGAGGATACTTTGTAAAACATAAAGGAGTGAATAAATGAATAACATACCATTTAATTTATTCTCGAATTTACCCATTGCCTGTCATAGAAGAGGGATTTTATAAAATGATGACATGAAACTATTAAAATGTTTTATTATGCATTTTATATCTATGTTAAAAAAAACAATGAAAGCCATATTACTTGTGTAAAATTGAAGAACAGCTACATTACAAATATCCAAGCAGGAAATGTGGCTGTTAAGAAAAAAAGCTAGATAGGCTATAGTACTCTGAGATTCAAAGCATAAACACAAGGAAAGACAGACAGACTCAAAATGGGACAATTGGGATCCAATGGCTCTGATGGCCCATGACAGAGGCAGTTTGATAAAAGCCAAGGAGATGAAAAATCACGACATCAAAGCAAGAACTGTTTCTTCTCAAAGAAGAGATGAGTGGTGTTTTGATCATAAAAGACGTGGCTGTTATATAGGAAAATAAATCTATAAAGGCCTTTAAGCCAACGGTGTTGTTGTAGAACAGGAGAACAGGTTAGCAAGTTTTATTGAAAGAAGTTTTGGAAAGAAAATCAGTGTTTTTATTGTTAAGCACTGGTTTTCCCTCCCTGTGAATGCAGTGTGAAGTAGTAGTCAAGTGAATAAACTCTACCCACCAAGGTCAAAAGCGTCCAAATACTTGGACTGTTGTCAGCTTTCTCTCTATGAAAGTGAACACTGAGTGCCTTGATTAGACTAAATCTTCAAAAATCAAGAAATCGGAGGTAAATTAGTTCACACTATTTGAAAATTATCTTTGAAAGTAACATTTGGCATACTCAAAACATGAAGCACTTAGGAAGTTTTGATGCAAAAGGCTTAGAGATTAAAACTACAGTCCAAAGCAGATACAAAAATATCTTTATGTACATTTTAATGAGTAAGAAAAGGCACAGGATGTTGGTAACTGTTCCATTGAAAGCTTGTGAAATGTGATCATTTATGAAGGATAAGATGTGGTTAAAGTGTTCTGTCAACTTGACTGGCTTTGGGCTTTATGGGGGAAGTTGGTAAAGTACATTCTGGACATGTCCAGGTGGGTCTGGGTGGGTGGCTCAGGGGCTGTATCTGGTCCCTTACATTTCCATTTCTTGCATTATCCTCAAGCTGCTTCTCCACCACTCTAGTCTGCTCTATTTTGTAATGATGTTTCTGTCTTGAAGTCAACCAATTTTGAACTGAAAGCTCCAAAAATTTTAGCCAAATTAAACCTTTTCTTCTTTAAATTATAAGTAGCTGGTCTGTGTCCCAGTGAGGAGAAAGCTGACCCATACACATGGTACTGATGCAGAAGAAAAGTGTTCATGAAGGCATTGTTTTCAATAATAGTCTATAATGGTCACAACCTTTACTACTAATACAAAGAATTTTCTTCTTTTTTGGTACCAGGACCTTGGGCTTGCCAGGGAGGTGCTGTGCCACTGAGCTATATCCCGGTCTATTTTTTTAAAAAGAACCTTAATGCTATATAAAATAGATCATTGTTATCTCTCCAATATAAAATTTTGTAAAAAATATTTTGTATATACTAGGTCTATTTGTTAAAGCAACACAAAGATGTACGTATGACTATTGTTTAACAAATGAGAGAAAAACTTTGGACTGAAGAGCATTGTGGTTTGCCCAATTATATTGTAGAATTCTCCAAATATCAGTATCACAGGTTAAAAATTTGCCTTTTGTCCCAAGATAATGGGTTTTTATTTGTTGCTTCTACATGATCTGTTTTCAAAAGCAGAAACACAGGTACTTGTAAAGAAAGGCAGCATGTGGAAAAGATGCAGGGTTGAGAAACACTGACCCCAAATGCTGGCCTTGAGTCTTTCCTTTTGCCACTGGTTGACTAAGATAAGTTATGCACTTTCTCTGCAAAAGTGTCAATTCAACATGTTGTTCTTGCCCCGAGCAGTTCAAGTCCATGGTTCCAGAGGAAAACTTATTTGAATCACACACATAAACTTGCAATTCTGAAACAGACCTTAGTGATGAGAAAAATGGCCTTGATTTCCAGCCTTAAAGTTAAAATAGTGCAGAACTGCTGGTTCCAGGCTTATGATATAATAAAAACTGACAATCCTCCAGAATTAAACCCTCCAGCACTTAGAAATGCCGTATAAAATTTAACAAAAGTAAACTACATGGTATGTGAACTAAGGGAAAAAAGAAAGAGGAAAGGTAAGGAAAAAGAAAGCAAACACTTCAGATGTCCCAAACCAAGAGAGAAATGAAGACCCCAGCAACTTGGAACCTACCTGAAGCCATAGCTAGATCTGAAGTGGGGATGGGGCTGGGCAAAAGTGCTTATTTGTCTCCTTCACCGTGAGATCAAGTTTCAGTGTTTGTGTTTAGTATAGGAAACTAATCCACAGCTGATACAAGCAAAATTATTTAAGTGACTGCACTCTATGTAAAATGTAGACCAAAATCTGTTCTCCACTTCAGAGAGATGGTTAAAAGTGGCAAAATAAGAGAAATGAAAAGGAAGAAAGGAAGAATCAGGCCGGCAGGCAGGAAGAACACGAGGGGAAAAGCGTTACTTGTATCTGCCCTACCCTTCAGTCAAATAAAAAGAAATCTATGCACACATTATCTAACCCAAGCATATACTAATGAAAGATTAGCCTTAGGATTTGTAATTTTATATTGTGTCTGTTTTTATAACTCAAGCAATAGGGGAGAAACAAAAAGAGAAGGAGAAATAACGAAAGAGGAAGTAGGGGTAAAAACAGCGAGTATGAATTGGCAGATTTTGTCTTTACTTATGAAGAATAAGAAACCATGAATTTTTTTCCACTACAGTTCAGAAAAACAGATATGATATTTACATTTCTACTTATTGTTGTTAACTAGACGTAGAAATGGACCATTTCTTACAAAATAGCTGGTCAAATTATGTTACCTAAGTTTAAAATACCAAGTAAGAAAATGTTAGATTTATTGTATAATGGGTAACTCATAGTTACTTGTATCACATCTAGTATTCATACTTAAACTATAAAATAATGACTGTTGTTATCTCATTTTAAGAAGAAAAACTGAGGCTTTAGAGAATTTGATGGTGTTGTAGAGAGAGTTCAGGCCAAACTGGACTCACATATTCCTGAATAAGAAAATTCTCTGTGTGAGTCTGGGACGGTTAAATATCTAAGAACTTGAGTATAGATGATCTATTTGAGTCCTAAAATGATATGGAGATGAATAAGAACAAGATATTGGGAATAGAAGGCAGATATTCAGTGGAAGGTATATTATTAAGCCCAATGTCATCGTGGGTCACTGGGACTTAATCCTGCTAGGGAAATTCTAGGACACAGAGAAGAATGCCCACTTCAGGGGTTTTCCATAAGACAGTTTTTGGAGAGGAGAAAATTTTCACAAAATCCTTTTGGTCATCAGTTGAGAGCTGATAGAATGTGTGGGGTAAGTAAACACCAGGACTTTCTGTCTTGCTCTTCAGGAAGACACTGGTGGCCAAGGGACCTGTAGGTAAAGAAATGCAGATGTTTGCAGTTGAAAGTCAGGGTAAAGATCTAAAATTCTATGCCCAGTGATGTTAACCAACTGCATCTAAAGAAACTTCACATAGTTGCAACATCATTTTCTAGAGAGTGCCAGGAAATAATTTGCACATTTCATTTGTTTAACAAGTATCACTGTTTATTTGTTGCCCTCATCACAGCTCAGTGCAGCACAGTAGGGAGATATGAGCTCAAAGCACAGGGTCATTGCAAGCCCAGGTTTCATCCACTGAGATCCTCGTGGTTCTCCAAAGTCTTGCTACCTTATTCTGGAGTCCCAGCCCACGCATATAGTTAATCTATGACCAAAGGGTGGGTGAGGAATTGTGCAGCAAGTTTTATCAGCGTTGGTCAATATTAAATCCCAAGGCTTCCCATTATTGTCAAGAAGCATTAGAAAAGCAACACGTATATGCACCAATTCCCCAAGGTGAATGTCATTATTGTGTATCTCAAACATACACTAATAAAAAAGAAACTAAAAGCCTTTGCCTTTTAAAAAATCCTCATCTTCAGTTTGACTCAGCCAGTCGTGAAACAGTGATGACACTTTTGTCATCCAGCTTTCTGTTACCTATGATAAAGTACATAAGATAAATCAATCTAGGAAAAGGACAGGTTGCTGAGCATGGCGGCACGTGCTATCATTTAGCTAATTGAAAAAGATAACCCAGAGGGTAGCAAGTTTGAGGCTTGAGACCAGAGTGGGCAACATCATGAGATACTCTCTCAAAGCAAAATAATAAAAATAAAAGGTCGGAGAATGTAGGTCAGTGTTCTCTGGGTTCGACTGCACAGTAATACACACACACACACACACACACACACATGAAAGAGGAAGTTTTTTTTTATTTTTAAAAGAAAAAAACTGAAAACCATATAGAATTCCAAAACAAGATGACAGGAAATTAACAACATTGCATATTGTTATCTTCAAAGTAGTTGCTCAGGTTACCAGATATAGGCGTGCAAAATTGATCAAACAATATGAGCACTAACTGTTCCTTTCAATGAGTAAATACAATTTAGTAGTACAATTATCTTAGCTATCCTGCATATGTGTATTTTTTTCTCTTCCTTCTTTTCCCCTTTCCCCTATCCCAGTTGTTCTTTCCTTTTGAGCAGTTTCTTTCCCTTTCACAATATCTATTGGATCTTACGTACTCTCAGTTTCTTACACTAGGGACACAGTGCGATGTTTACAATGTGGGTCTGCAGTGGCATAGTGCCTGCCTGGGAAGTGCTGATTTTGGCTCACAGTTTTACACGTTTTAGTGCATGGTGTGCTGTCCTCATTACAGCGGGCCTATGCATCACAGTGGCAGCAAGTGGCAGTGACAAAGGCGTATCCAGCTCATGGCTGGGTAAGGAAAGAAGGAGATGAGCTGACTTCTAGTCCACCCTGCGTGGCTTCATGTACTGCTTGCAGCACTTACGTCTTCAGGGTTCCACCATCTCTTAATAGAACCATGTGTGGCAAGCCTTAAATACTTGGGCCTTTAGGATGTTCAAATCCAAGCTATAGCAACATCGTACTATGTTTCATACACACCTTTACGTGCTGTGTATCTGAAAATCTACAAATCACAAAATTATATTTTCTACCTGGCAATTGCAAGCTAAAATAATAGCCTTATAAGAAACAATTTTGCTTGTAGAGTTACCACTTAAAAATTCACATTAGAAATAAAGATGTATTTATATTTCCCCAGATTGCATTTTCCTTAAGGTAAGAAAAGTTACAAACACAACTCATAAAGTTGCACTTACATTAATTTGTTAAGCAAATTAAGCTACAGTATTTTACCAAGAAATTTATCTTCTATATTACTCAACAATTTTATTTGATACTTAAACTCAAGAAATCAGCAAAACACATTGCATGTGTTTGTTTTCCCTAAACTTTAAGGAGCAATTAAAATACACATCAGGCTGACTATTTTTTGAAGTGAGTAGTTCTGCAAAGATTTTAGAATGCTCTCTATGCACTAGCGGAGGCATATTTCCCTCCATGGCAGGTCATTTTCACCTTGTACAGAATGTATTTTGACTGTTACCATCGTACTCACCTTGTTGTGCTGAGACCCTCATGTTTGGGTATAAAAATATCTGAATTTCAGTGAAGTAAAGCATTGACCTCAGATTTTTTTTTGATACGTTAGGAGTAGTGAAAAAACTATGTGCAAATGATAAAGACAACCTCACAATCTTAGAAATGTAAAATGAATGTTAAAAAGCAAGAAAGAAATAGGGTGTAGGTTTGTGAGAAAAATCCCATCATATTAAACTTTCTGATGAGGCTAGTGGGTAGTGGACAGTATGAACTATTATTCATGCTGATCTTTTTTTATGAGAGAGAGAGAGAATAGAGTGCAAAAGAGGGTGGAAGTATGGAAATATGGACCTATGTCACACCTCAGGAAATTATCTTCCCCTTTTATGCAAGAGGAGTCCAAATGGAGAAAATACATATGCACTTTCCCATCTCCTGTAAGGGCCTAGCCTAGGAAAGGGGACAGATGTCATTTTTACAGTCACATTTAATGCTTTGTTCGCCACTCAAGGATAAGCCAATGCCCAAATGTCTCACAAAGTTGCTAATATTGCACCCTGATTTGATACAATTGGGCAACATGCTTGCATCTGAGTTCTTTGAGTTTTTTTTGTTTTTATTGAGATGGTGCAAGTTAGTGGTTCTTAATCAGGATCAATTTTTGTTCTCAAGGAAAATTTTGTAGAGGCGTTTTTGATTGTTAGGCTTATAGAGGATTCTTTCTGGCTCTAGTTGGTTGATTCGGGGTGCTTCTGAACATCCTATGCACAAAGTAGTTTCACAAAAGAATTATCTAGCAGCAAATATCAACAATGTCAAGATTAGGAAACACTGTCTTGTAACTAGAGTTTTAAATATACAGAAGAGCCAGATGTGGGGGCCCACGCTTATAATCTCAGCACTCTGAGGCTGAGGCAGGAGGATCGTTGTGAGTTCAAGGCCAGCCTGGGATACAAAGGTAAATATACAGAATATATTAAAATAACCCCTTTTTAAAAAGACTGAAGTTTAAAGTCAGGGCTGAATATTAATTTACCAGGTCTTACTTCTGTTCTAATAGTCAATAAGTGTGCATTGAAACTAAAGTCCATTTCTCTCTTGCTCTAATTCCTGCTACATAGAACAATTTACCTATTGTTTAGTTGCTTTTGCTTTAGCTCTGTTTACCTTGGACTCTCAGTTACTGTGTGCTGCCTACACTTGACCCTTGTGGAACTAAGCCCTTTGCGCATATAACTGTGCTGGTCCATGTATTATTCACTGGATTGTCAATCCTTCCAAAGCAGGTAGGTACAAACCAGTGGAGTGAAGGTTTTGCATGGTGAGCATGAACTTCCACTTATTCAGGTGCTCCAAAATTCTTTCAGCTTATTTTACTCCTTCAAGCAGCCACAGTCATGGGTGGACAGAGCAGAGTTCGGATAAACCAAATGGTCATGCCTGCCCTTCTGGTTTAGGCTGTTGCTTCTTGCTGTATTTTGCTACCCCATCACTGTGTTTCACATATTTCACCATGGTTTTTGAGTTTATTTATGAATGATGAACTAGTTAGTCAGTATTAATGTTTCCTACGCAGATAAACCAGATGGTCATGCCTGCCCTTCTGGTTTAGGCTGTTGCTTCTTGCTGTTTTTTGCTACCCCATCACTGTGTTTCACATATCTCACCATGGTTTTTGAGTTTATTTATGAATGATGAACTAGTTAGTCAGTATTAATGTTTCCTACACAGACACTGGTTTGTAAAGTTAGGTGAGTTATGAATCTGGGAGTCACTTCTGAAACTAATGATTGTGTTGTTTCAAAATTCTTGAAATTTTGTGTTTTTTAAAAACTTGGAAATTATCTGCATTGATTCAGTATATTGCAAAAGTTTATATAGTGATTCAACTATTTCATGTAAGCACCCTAAAAACATTCTGTAAGGTAATTTGAAACGTAGGGAGAAGAACTTGGATAAACATAATATTTGTTTCAAAATTATTACATAGAAAAGCTCACATTTGGACCATGTAGAAAGTAATGCCTAAAGAGTGATAAACCAATGTGAGTTGGAGCATTATCATTTGAAGAGACAATATATCAAAAGAGAAACAAAGTATTTTAAAATCAGACTGTTATGGCTGATACATTGTGTCAACTTGGGGAGTCCAGAGTTTGGCTGGAGTGGTGTGGAAGATTTACCTCGGAGCCTCTGGGAGGCGAAGGCAAGGCCGAGGAGTAACCACTCGGAGACCAGCACTGATGGCGCAGGTCCAATTTTATTGAGGAAGTCATAGGCTTTTATAGTGCAGGAGGAGCTAAGGGGAGGGTTCTTTTAAGGTGGGTGAGAATCGTCAGGACTCTGTCAGCGCATGCAGTCTCTAGCCACGTCAGCTTGGAGGGAGCTGCGTCTGTGCGCTCAGACAGGGGCGAGGTTTGCCTACACCCGATCCTCCGCTATCGCAGCGAGCCATGCCTCCGGAGCGGATGATCCCACAGAGCGGGAAGCCAGGGTGCTTACTTTGCATACATCCTGAGCCTGTGGAAGAGGAGCCATGGAAATTATGTGAGTGCTACCCCCCTGGGGGGTAGGCTGTTTACAATGTAAGGGAAGGAAAGAGGCTGCTTGCAGCCATTCCTCCCTTTTGCTCTTGTGGTTTTTGCTGTGCTCTGCTGCCATGTTCCACTCTGCCTCTGAACCACCCAAGTATGGACTGAAACTTCCATAAACTGTAAACTAAATAAACCTTTCCTTCCTTCATTTTGGGTGTTGGGTATTTTGTCTCAGCAACGAGAGAAAAGTAACCAAGACACAGACAACGTTGACTTCATTTCATTTCTCAGCCACACCCTCTTTCTTTATAATCTCTGGGCTTCAGGTTGTGCATCTGTAAAAATGAACAGGTGACTCTGAGCATACAGTGTTAAGAACGGAGAATGTACAGCATATAAACATGCACACATATATATGTGCATATACCCAAGTATCTCTTAGTGCAATGTATGTACCTGCAAAAGAAATGTGCTTCATTTTTCCCCTGTAGTAGAACAAGATACAGAAACCAGATTGAACAAATTTTGGATTAAAATTAAGAACTAAGAAAAGTGTCAATTTAGTCTTGCATTTTGCTCCCTAGCTACATGCATCTAGAATACAACAGACTTTTCTGAGACACAATTTCCTAAGCAGTAAAAATTGCTATACCGGAATTCTAGTGGTTTTCGATTATTGTACCTTTACAGATGATTTATGATGAGGTTTTTCAAACTGAGTTCACTTAGAAATCTAGTATATAAGAGATATAATTCATGGATTTCTCTCATAGAAGACAGCTGACAAAGGCTTTTCCATTGGTTCTGCAGGTTTAATTTGAAAGTCATTGTGTAGAATGACCTTAAAGGATATTTGAGTACTAAAATACTGTAAGAGGCAAATCTTAGGTCAGATTTGGACTGACGAACATGACCACTCTAATTTAGCTAGCCAGGGATGTATATGATATGTTACTTCAACAGATGACACATGCTTAAAAGTTGAAAATGCCTAAACACAGCTCATTCTTACATCATATAACAAGTTGTGTCTAAAGCATATTCAATAAATAAGAATAAAGAAGCTATATTCCTGGCATAAATGAACCAAATGCTATTTATTGAGCTTAAGCCTCAGTGTATCAACCTGATTAGATTTGGAACTCCTAAGAGCAATAGTAAAGTGTACTTCTGTGTGTGTCTTAATGGGTCTCAGAGGCCTGGCTATGGGTACTGTATCTGGTTCCTCATCCTTTCCTCTCAGCTTCTGCTCCCCTTCTCTATTTCAAGGTCACCAGTGCTCCTGCTTTGTAGCCTGCCAGCCATGGACTGAATCCCCTAAAACCACCACCTCTCCTTCTAAAGTTGTGGGTGTGAGATGTGGTGCCCCAGTGATGGTCAAGCTGATTAATGCAGAAAGTTGGTGAAAAAATGTGGGGTCGCTATATGTGCCCACGTTGACAGAATTCTTTAGAATGGGTTTGTAGGAGGAGTTTGGGAAGATTTGGAAATACAGGCTAGAGAGGCCTTAGAATGGTATGAAGAAAGTGTGGTGGGCAGTTCTTGATAGAATCAAGAAGAAAAGAATACTGACAAAATAGCTCAAGAGGTTTCAGTTAGAAATGGGGGCACTGTTCCCAGGTGAACTGAAAACCATTTGTATTTCCCTGTAACAACAACAACAACAAAAATGTCTACATTATGCTCATGTCCTGAGACATGTTGCCAGAGGTTCACAGTAAGGATGGTGGATTGAACTAATGGGAAAATTTCAAGGCAGCCCAACATTCAGGCTGGGTAATGAGTACTTCCAGCTGCTTTTAGCCAGAATTGCAGTAAGGATTTCAGAAAAAGTGGAAGCAAAAATTGTGAAAAGCTGAACTTTGACCTAAAAAATCCGTGTGCAAATTTGGGGTCAGAGAGGTTTCGCTGCCATCATTAAAAATCCGAGTACCTTGTAGAGGGACAACAAAAGGACTATTTAAGAAATCAGGAAAATCTCATCTATCTCAAACTCAGTGTGCAAATGTATCATCCTTTTTACATATACGCATTCATAGAAATTCTTGGGAAATATGTAGGAAGACAGCAAGAAGGCAGGATTTCTCAGCCTAAGGAGAGAGACACCAGGAGAAACTAAACCTGCTGACTTCTGGACCTTCAGCCTCTCCCCACCAGCACTGTGAGAAAATAAACCTGTTTTGTTTAAGCCATTCAGATGATCTTTTGTTATGATAGTCTAAGCAAATAAATATAGGTTGTATGTGCTGCTTTATTTTTTGTTTTTATTTTTTATAAAAGCTTTGTATTTTAAAATTTAACTTTCTTTTCTGATTAATATATAGTTATTATACATATTAATGGGGCACAGGGTAATATTTCAACACATGACTATCCCATGCAGTAATGAAATCAATGTAATTAGCAATTCTTGCTCCTTAATTTATTTTTTCTGATTTGTAGATTTTGAGCCATTTTCCTCTAGAAGAAGAGTAAATTATTATGGCTCTTAGGAGATGTTAGCTAACATATATTATGTGTTCAACAGAAAATATATAGTAGGTTACTATGAGCTATGGTCAGTACACCGCTGCAGAACAGCAGATTGTTCTTTTATGTAATTCTCTGTTGGTATCCATCATCCCACCTGCCCTTACCCATCCATTCCTCTCTTCCCAGCATCTAATAATCACTACTGCATGTAATTAACATTGCTAGCTTCCACATATAAGAGAATACAAGCAGTATCTGTATTTTTCGGCCTGATTTACTTTTATGTGACATAATTTCCTACAGTCCATCCATTATGCCACAATGACAAAATTTCATTGTTCTTTATACTTAAATATTTTATTCCCTCTGTCTGCCACATTTTCTGGATACATTCTTCTGCAGATTGGCACTTGTGTTGTTTATTTTAGCTGCTTCAAATCATTCTGTAGTAAACATAGGAGTGTAGGTATCTTTTGGTATGCTGATTCAATCTCTTTGGATATATAGAAAAAGGTAGGACAGCTAACCATACAGTATGTCTATTTTTAGATTTTTGCAGAATCTCCATTCTGTTCTAGCTGCTGTGTTAATTTAGATTTCTAGGTTGCAGAAAGGATTGTCTCTTTAATAATAAAGCTGGGGAAATGATATTGACATGCAAAAAATGGAAACTTCACCTTTATCTCTCACCTCATACAAAAATCAACTAAAAATCCATCAAAGACTCAAATGCAAGCACTCAAACTGAAACAGCCAGAAGAAAACTCAGCAAAAATGGTACAGGACATTGGTATAGGTAATAATTATTTTTGGATCTGCCCCCAAAACCAGTGGAAACAAAACAAAACAAAAGATTACATCAGACTAAAAACCTTCTGCACAGCAAAGGAACAAAATCAATATAATGAAGAGAAAATATACTGAATGGGAAAAATATTGGTTAACTATTCATCTGACAAAGGATTAAGGTGCAGAATATGTAAGGAACTTAAAAAAATCTTAACAAAACCCAAGTAATTGAATTAAAAGAGGATAAAAGATCCAAATAGACATTTCTCAAAAGAAGGACTATAAATGGCCAAAACTTATGAAACAAAATGCTCGATGTTATTAGCCATCAAGGGAATGCAAATTAAAACCCAATATAAGATATCATCTCTCTTCAGTGAGAAAGGCTATTATTAAGAAGATAAAAAGTAAAAGAAAAAATGCTGATGAGGATGGTGAGAAAAAGTTCTCATATTCCACTTTGGTTTTTTATTTAATTAAATTAATTAATTTATTTTAGTTTATTTTAAATAGAATACAGAAAAAAGAACAGTAGCAAGTTACTCCACTTAAGTATTTTTTATTCTCTTTAGTCGTTTGATCATATTCCACTTTAGAGATACTGCCTTATAGTATCCAAAATGACAGAATGTGGATACACCTGGTTTGTGTTAGATACAAAGTCAGCGTTTAAGCGAGGTGGGAGAAAGAGGTAGACCGGATCTGGGGAAGAAGAGGGAGCAGGAGGATGTGGTAGTATATCCGCCCATCCCTCAGGATGAATGTGGGATTTATGTACCACCAAGATAACCCAATAAAAAAGTGGAAAACATTTGAATAAAAACTTGAAAACTCAAGATGTTATGTTTGACGTTAGTTAATATGTATTATGTTCTCCACATCTTTGTTTCTTGTCCTTATACTTCTTCATTGCAATCTTAAAACTTCATTCTTCATTTATTTATTTACAACACCGTAAGACTAGACAGTGAATTTCAAGAAGCAGTGTAGAGTGACTTTTTTCAACGTTTTAGCCAAAACAGTTAGATGAGCACAAGTAACAAAATAAGAGTTCAGTAAAAACTTTAAATAATGAACAGATTAGATTTAAAGCTTTGACATGTTTATTACTAGAGTGGCCAAGACTGGCAGGTCTCCCTCTTCATCAGTCTCAGAAAACCACTGAAACAATCAAATTAGACCAGCAGTCATCTATTTATGACAGTGGAAATTCAACGGTGATTTTTGCCTTACACAGATTAGTAAAAATTTTGAAGGGTCAACTATAGTTGAAATATGCTTTAATATTCCTTTTAAAATGGAATGTGTTTGCCACACGTTTGTGAAGTGTGAGATTCAAGACCACTGCCTGAAAACCCAAATGCACTTTAGAGCTTTTATAAAGATGTCTGCATTTTGGTAAACATTTTTGTGCAGTCTCCAGAGACACTAATTTAAGTTCCTGCTGACCTTTAGGCCAGGCAAACATCTCTCGCAAAGAGTATCTTAGGGTATTTGAAGTGGAAAGTAAATGAATGATAAATTTTGTTTATTTTTCAGCCAGAAGAGAGACTTAAGTTCCTGGCATGATGCTCTTAATGGGCTGATAGCAATTTTGACTGGGTGTTCAAAGAATTAATGTTTGAGTAAGTTTTCAGTACATTAAATTGTGGTTTTTTTTGAGCAGCTTAATCCAAAGTTCTACAAATGCATAAATCATTTGCAAAGGTGATTATGAGTTTCTGCTTTTTTTTATAAAATGAGCTAACTTTTTGCCATATATTGAGAGATAATATGTGAATTTTAACAACTGAATTGTATTTAAAATATATGTGCTTTGTATTCTGTTGAATAGTAAATATGTATATTTTCATTGTTTTACTTACTTGCTCTTTCTTGTTAAAATTTATGCTTAAAATTTGAAAGTACAGTTTCAAAGTAAGACACAAAACAAGGATAATGCAGTTCTGAAACTTATTAATTGTGTTGTTGGGAGCCACTGAAGCAACTTGTGGTACATTGTGAGCTCCAAAGGTCTTGCATGAGTCCACTCCTATGGTGCTTCTGGTGGTTACAGCCTCCATGGCTTCTCTCTTAGGCCCGCTTTGCAGTCCACAGCTTTACTGGAGCTTCCTTTCTGGCCAAACTCACATTTTAAATCATCTTACTGGGCACTTTGCTCTTGATTCTCAATATAAATCTGGCTAAAAGCCCCCAACAATAGCCATGCCACTTCCTCAACATTCGACTGCCTTGAAATTACTTTTGCCAGATTAATCAGTTCACTGCTGCCCTTAATCTCAGTCTGAGGCAGTCTCTGGACACAAGCAAAATGCAGACAAACTTTCTGCCAAGCCATAATATACATCATCTGGAGTCCAACAACCAATGCAGTCCTTCTTCCCAACAGAAACCCCCTGAACCTGGTCTTTACCAGCAGGATTTCTATCAGCCTTCTGGTCTGCAGATCTCTGACCAGAATCTCCCAGACAGAACAGTCAAAGGTGTTCTAGTGCATCTCTTTCAGGCAACATCTCCGAACCTTTCCAAACTCTTCCCACAAGCCATTTCCAAAGGCTCTTGAATGACATGGTCAAGTATAGTAACAGCAACGACCCCACTCCTCATAGAGAATTTGTTCGTCAGAATTGGATTCAGTGTGCCCAGCGATCCAGGCACTTGATTCCTATGGCTAAGAGAGAGGAAAGTTTGGCTACTGCTCCAGGTGGCAGCAGACCTTGGCATCATCCATGTGGCCCTGGCTTTAGGTGCATGGAGAATGCAAGAGTTCTGAGGTTAAAAAGGCTTCCACCCAGATTTTAGAAGGCCTGGGAGGGCAGGCAGTGTGTCCCTGATGGGGCAGTGTGTGAAACTGTGAGTGTAAAGCAAAAGGTGCCCTGGAGAACTTAGAAGTTTAGAAAGGCCAGGATCATGGATCATCTGAGGACAGCTGCAAGGGGGTAGCAAAGCGGGCCTAAGAGAGAAGCTATGGAGGCTGTAACCACCAGAAGCACCACAGGGGTGGACTCATGCAAGCCCTTTGGCACTCACAATGTACCACAAGTTGCTTCAGTGGCACCCAACACTGTATGACCTGATTAACCTTTCTAATCTTCACATTTCAAGTTAGTGTATGTTATAATAGTACAAATTCTTCGTAAGGCTAGCCTTAGAAACAAATTGTAGAATGGGCACTTTGATGCTGAATAAATTATCAAGAGTCTTAGGAGATATTACCTGACATATATTATGCATTAGTTATATTTTATCTATTTTTAATTTCTGTGGGGCATCAGTTGTGTAGGATGCATGTATGTGAACTCCTTACAGGCTTATAGTATGATTTTTTTAGGTAATTCAAGTTCTAGCCCTGATAGATTTGCTTTAAATTTAAGAATTTGCTAACTAACTCCTAATCAAAGTGAACCATTATTTTAGGTAATACTTTGCAGGTTGTTTTACTTATGGAAGATAGTAAGTTCTTTTATTATGTCAATTAACAGAATACTTTGTTTATATCTATAAGTACATATAAAATTTTAGTTAATGTTTTTGAAGAGTAATTATCTAAAATGATGACAAGAGTATTTTGAGGCTAAGTAATGAATTTCCTTTTATCTGAAACTAAGTTTTACTGTTTTGTATAATCTGCTATAGCAAATTGGATTTTCCAGGAAGCAGACTATGAGACATACATTTCCATGCAGAAGTGGTACTAAGCCTTACTCTTGCGGTACGCAAAGGTGAGTGCAGCTGAGTAAAGCAGGATAGGATAGGACAGGAGGAGATGTTGAGCTGTGATACAGTTATAAAAAGGATTTAGCTAACCCATGGATGTTTATATCTTATCATTGACTAGTCACTGAACAGAGGCTGCAGCAGAAAGGAAACATGTCCCTGGACAAGGTAGCTGTCTTCAGATTTGCTGAGAAGATGGGAATTCACAGGTGCTGCAGTACGTGATGGGCATCTGAATCCCATGTTGACAGGGCCCATCTGTTCCTCCTTGTTGTAAAATGGGTTTACATGAGGTTATGTAAGGTCTTGTGCCAGTACTTCCAACATTCCATTAACCTTTTGGCAGTAGTCCTTACATGAGGCCCTTTAGGAAGTAAAGGTAAAACCATTCCTGGAATGCATATCAGTGCCACTCAGAAAGAACTGCCGCTTCTTTCAGAATAGAATTGTCTAATCAACTCAGTGTTCCACCAACAGTGGCTGAGGGTGCCGCCATAATGAGAATTATCTTTGGTCTTGGATGCTAACTGTAAGACTTTTACTAGCATTAGCAGCCTACTCAGCTTTAGCTAGAGGAGAGCCATACTCTCAGGCTCAAACAATCTTGGTAGCCATGGCTACATATTTTATGAACCTTTTGTGTTAGTGTTGAGGTGGCTGGCAATCAGTCTGAATGATGTGAGTAAATATAGTCAGTCTATTTAATGTCTGTGGAAGATTCTTTCAGATGAGTGTTGACCCACTGCAAAGATCTTCACAAGTTTGTGCCTGTTCCTAAGTTCATTGTTGGACCCGAATCCTTGGAAGTCTCTTACTATTCCCTGAGCCATTTTCCAGTGTTCGTGAATCTATATACCTCATAAACAATGGGCACTTATCTTTATACATAGAGTAGGTGGCCAGCTTAACCATTCAGATCTCTTTCCATTAAATTGATTCCCTGCACTGCTGACTTACCTTGACACCTGTGAAAGAAGATAGAGGGCAGGAAATCCTTTACTTAGAACTTGAGGAATCTTTACCATGGTGCCTTAAGGTTTGTGATAAATGCCACATAACATCTCTTCTCAGCACAGACACGTCTGATATTACTCTGCAAGTTGATATGGCCAAAATGGCCCATGCCTTCAACCTGAGAGCTTATTCTCTCTGGGCTTTGCTCAAAATCAGGAGCATCTTATGTCATGTGCTTTATGGATTAGAGTAATATTTCAGAGATGAAATATTCTAATTCTAAAACCTAAGAAATCTTAACAGGTATTGTGCTTCATTCTCTGATGGGAGATATAAAATGGAAGCATTCTCTGTACTGGAAGGAATGTTGTGGCATGCCCTTGGATTCTAGAACTTTCCCAAGCCTCACCAATATGAGGAGCCTCCACACCTTTATAAGGGTTACTCCCCATACTCTGGAATTTATTTGTCTTATTCACCTAGTCCTATTAATATAAAATCATGAATTTTGGGGGCTTATGCACTGACCAGTTCCCTTTAGACTATTTGTAGCAGAACAGTAGTGCTACAATAGGCCTATGCCAAAAATATATTATCTTTTGTAAGTGAGTAATTAGAAGTACTATTTTTGATCTTCATTCTTGATAGGGATGGAGCAGAATATATTTGCAAGATCAATGACTGCATGCCATATATTGGATGCTGTATTAAGAAGCTCTAGTGGAGAGGGAGATTTCTCATTCTTTGTAGCAGCTATAAGTGGAGTGATATATGGCTGAGACAGCAGTAATTGATGTAGTGCTTCAGAATCCATCTGGAGTTTGAGGAACAAGAAGCATGAATTAAATGGAAATATACACAGGATGCATAGTCTGTTAAAGAATAATAATAACTTCTATTCTCTCAGAACATAGCATTGTTTTAATGTTTCTATTTTGTCTGGGAGGAGAGTGCTGTTAAAAGTTGCCCTTTGACTTTGCCCTGTAAAGTAGTTCTTACACTGTGGGACAAGGAGTCAGCATGGGCCTGACAACTACCATACATACCAGTGTGACCATTCAGTGTTATATTCGAAGGCTAGGAGCATCATTACCAGGGAGGCTCATGGATAAGTACATTCACTGTTAAACCAAACTTGGCCAAAATTCCATGTATTACATGACCTCCTTTGTACTCCTACGCTACCAAAGGAGCCTGATGGTGCTTTTAGTCACTGGTTATGAATACCAATTTGGGCTGTGTATGACGGTGCTAGATATCTGTAGGAGTTCGGCTTTCCATATTAAATAGTTTCTAAAGTCCATAGGGGTAGCTTCTTTTGAATAATGCCTACATACACTTATCATTGTATATCAAGATTCTTTCTTTTGGAAACAATAACTTCAGTACATGGGTTACAGATCTGAAAGTTGGCTCAAAGTCAGCCACCAGGCAAGGTGTTGCAAATTCCTATGAGTTGGATACTCTTAGATTCCTAGTGCTAAATCCTTATTTTCCTCTTGCACAGACTGGGAAATAACTCTTGATGGCTACTTCTCTGTCTTGCTCACAAAGAACAGTATGTTCTATTCTCTAGTTCCATATCACTCCATGTTTTATAGGGAAGGCTTGTTGGGTAGAAAATCTGTTTGGGATAAAACTTCAACCTTCCCTGAGGTGCTGCTATTTTTATCATTGAATAAGTTCTCTGCTTCAGTGCCGGGAAATTAGAGGTTTTTAAAAATATTTTTCCAAGGAAAATTTCTTAGGATTTAATTGCTGATTAACCATCCTCAGTTGATTATATTTTTCCAACATTTATTCTCTTCAAAATACCAATCCAGTTCTATTGCTATCATTTTTGAAACAGCCTGATGCATTATTTACATCAGAGCATGAATTCCCAGCAGTGATTGTCTTAACAAATTCCACTGCCACTGCACAGAGTGATACATGCTGTGCCCGCTACCACTGAAGGGTTCTTGTTGCCACCCAGACAACGGGTGATTCCATCTGCTCTCATGCACCGTATGTGATATCAGTTATTGTAGAGTATGGTTTTCAGCTTCACTTACACATATTTACACGCAGAAAGCTTAGTAAGTGGTGTTCTTGAGATACACACTTGTGAGAAAACAGAGAGAGCAGGAATAAGTGGAAGGAAACTTTATGCTATGTTAGATTCACAATTCCAGTGAGTGGGAGGGATTATAGAGCTTTCAGCTCATTCGATGCTTTTTGAAAGAGGGAGTCACTTTTAGAAAGATGGTCTCTTCTGGTATTTTTTGTGAAGTGGAGGAATCAGCTGAGAGCTGTCAGTTTTTGAGGTAGTTTGTGTAGAGGAGCAACTTGAATGGCTTTAGGATCTGCCCTCCAGGGACTGGTGGAGCAGCCCTCGGTGGGTGTGTGAGTGATTTACAGCGCAGTGGTCCTGGGGTCTGTGTCTGGCCCCCTCATTCCTCTCTGACAATGACCCCCTGCTCTGTGTCCTGATTGCTATTAGCTGAGTTGCTTCGTTCCTTTGAGTCCTTTGGTCATGAGCGTCCTGCTTTGGAGCTAGTTGATCATGAAAAATGCCCTGCCGAATTGTGAGCCAAATCAAAAGTCTCGCCCTTTAAATTGTGGACATTATGCACTGGGTCTCAGGGATGGGAAGTCTAGTGCAGCTGTTAACATCCCAATTTCCAGGAAGGTTCTTCTTTCCAATGTGTGTGTGTGTGTGTGTGTGTGTGTGTGTGTGTGTGCGTGCACGCACACACATACCTATTGGAAGTGAGCTGGGTGGTGCACATATACTATACCTGCTTTGCAATCAGTGGGTAAAATATGTGATTTTGAAGGTTCATTATTTAGGTTATTCTTTTGTTCAAAAAGTTAGCTTTCCTAAATGTATAAGGCAATTTTCACAAAAGAATTTTGGAATGATATAGAAAGGCTAGTTCAATTTCCCTGAGACTGTGCACGGCATCTGGAAGTGGTACTTGAATGGATACCAAGGCATGGATTAGAACAAGGTGTTTAGAAAAGTGCTGCTATCCAGAGTTTATACGATATGTTCTTAAGTGTAATTGAGTAAAACACGTGGTTTGAATCTTGTGAACCTCTAGGTGGCAAAAGCTCATATGTAAATGTAAGTACAGGTGCTTATTCAGAATCCATCCAGAAATGTGTGTTTGTTTTTTCATTCTTGTTTCTAACATCTTTTCCACTAGTCTAGATAGGTAAGCTCTGACTATATGTGAAATAGAATATTGAAAACAGGGGGAGGAGGTTTAACAATCTTCTGTGAATTATTCTTTGTACACATTATGGCATTTTATGATAGCTTCTTTTAAAAATACTTGGTGAAGCCAGGCGTGGTGGTGCAGCACTCAGGAGGCTGAGGCAGGAGGATCATCGCAAGTTCAAGGCCAGCCTGGGCTACAAAGTGAGCTCAAGGCCAGCCTGAACTGAATAGCCGAACACTGTCTCAAAAAGATAAAAAAAATACTTGCTGAAATAAAGAAAAGGCTTCATATGCACTTTCTCCGAAAAGAAAAGGCAGATAATTATCGGATGTTTGTAGCTTGCGGATGCTAAGGCCATATATGTATTATCTTTAGAACTAGCATTAATGCAGCTAAAAGTATCCCTATGCCTAATTTTGGACTAATTTTACACTTGAAAAGAGGCGAGAGCATTTATTCTTTCATTTTAGTGCAACTGAGTTTAAAGATGACCCCACTTTAATGAGGATTCCCTCGCCCTCACTGACAGTGGCAGATGATACTGCCCGCCTCTTCCCTTCCGTATGTGAGATTTTAGTAGGTGAACACTTTCATCTCAAGTAACAGCATGTGTATTTAGCCCCATGAGCATCAATTAGGTGCTGTCATCAATTCAGCAAGTTGCCTTCCACGCCAGTTGTGGTGCTTTATCGTATGCTTCCTTACAGTAAATTCCAGTCCTTCCCATGCTTGGCGTGGCCCCCTGTTCCCTCACACCTGTTTCAATTTATAAGCCATATGTTGCAGTCACAGCTGAGAACCATTGTGGACCTGATGTGATTCTCATAAATATTTCATAAATTTGAAGTTTCTCACACTTCAAGATAATTTGCATGCAGTGACTTTGCTGGAAAAACTCATGCAGACTGATATACACTCTTCTATCATTATTTAAGCAAACATGAAACTTACTGTCTATAAAATAACTGCCAAGACTAAAGTGGTGCTACTTACCTGTTTTGTTGCCCTTGTATTAAACAGAAACTACTAAAACCAAAGACAAAGTAATTCAACAATTGGTGCAATAATTGGCCTGAAATATACCTATGTGCTAGAAACCCCGGGGCAACTTTCATGTTTGTCATTGCATTTCCTACACTGAATAAGAGACTTATCTCTTAAAACAATAAAACACTCATCAAACAGTCAGTGGAGGCTAACTGACCTATCATTTTGAGAAAATTGACATTTTTTCTGCAAACTGTACTTTTTCATAATAGAAACTTAGTCCAGTGTGCATAAAAAATAAAGGAAATGGCTTGGTTTTAATTGAACCAAAAAATGGTAGAGGTGAACTGCATTGATTAGAATTAACCAGAAAATGCTAGCAGGACTCTGCGTTTCTATCTCACTGCTCAGCTTCATTTGTGTAGCATTATCTTATATAAACAGTGGGATGCATAGATGTGTTTAGAAGGTGAAGGGTGTACATCCTGGACTTTCATTCTCTGATGTTTGAGTTAATTGCAAAAGATTCTTTTATGGTAGTATCTTAGCCCAACAACAACAACCAAACCCAAAATGACAACAAGCAGTAAGACTGTCTTCTCCCCAGAGATCTCAGAAAACATTTCTTTTCATTTTATTTATTATAATTTGTGAAATGGCTGTTTGTAAAGCAACAATTTTGAAATGAGGAATAAGGTAAATTGTCGAGATAGCATTTTGATCACTAGGGAGGAGTGAATTTCTCAATGGAGAATTAGGGTACTTTTCTAGGAAAAGGAAAACTACATGGATGGAACCAATTAATATTTCTGTTTATGTATATTTATGTTTATATACACATGCTTACCATTGGGATGATACTTTGGCATTCTATCTTATCCTTTATGCTTTGTATATTGTCACAATGTACTCAAAATTGACTTTTGAGTTTTCTAGCTTCCTTCTGAAGTTTATTCTGTTCCACTCCCTCAGGGGTGTGCTCATTTGTCTTAAGCAGTCAGTACCTTGACTTGTTTAAAAGAACAATTCCTGTTTGTCTTTTAAAAATACATGTAGTTATTATAAAAACTTAAATGTATAAGAAACAAAGATTACTCAGGATTAAAAGCAGCCTTTATTTTGCTGTACCATAATTCCTGATAATACCATATTCGTGTATTTAAAAAATGGCACCAGACCTGGGGAATTAGAAGTTGGTAGAGTTACAGTTAAAGATTGTATTTCCTTAATACTTGCTTTAAAATCAAAAGCAGAGCAAGAGTAAAATAAACATAATGCTTTCAGCGGGTATAGCATTACAATATTAGCAAGGAGGGATATTTTTATTTATTTTAAAATTTATCCCTATAGTATGCTGAAAATCGTATACCTATCGCAGTGCTTATAGTCCAATCCTAGATACAAGCACACCTGCTTCTATTGTACCTTGTCCCTTGCATACTTTCAGCCCTCTGTCACCAACACTATGAACGAGTTCTCATGTATACTGCTCAGAGATGATTTACAGCTAGATAAACAAAATACTTCTGTTCTATTAAATATAACAAAAGATATTCATAAATTGTGTAACATGATTTCTACTGTTTATCATATCCTGTCACTCAAAATATTTGAGGACTTAGGGGTTAAAAAGTAAACACAAAACTCCACATACAATGAAGATGCACAGGTAGGACTATGGCTATAAGCAGAAATTCTCTTTTAGATTTGGTGCTGCTGGCAAAGGCACTTGCCTGTACCTTTCCTCAGTGGTTTGCCCCTACAGGTCTGAGGATGGTAAATGATCTGTGCTATTTTTAGCCCTGCCTGAGGTACTGTGTTACTTCTTAATGACTTTCCTAAATCAGCTTTAAATTTTAAAAATGGTTCTTTTATTAAATTCTCATATTCTCAACTGGGATTTGCCTTCTAATCACTAATGGCACTTTGATTGATACCAGTTAAAGATTTTTGGTGATGATATTTCAGATTTCATCAAGAAAAACAGCCCTGCTACCACCACACATTCTGACATCTTGAGAGAGGCATTATCTGTCTAGCACTTTAATGATTTTGTGTTTAGTGAATACCCATCTTTGGCTTTCAAGATGGTGCCTTAAATGCTGTGATCTCTGAGGGACAGAAAGGAAAAACAGGGTCTACTGCTAACCTCATCTACCTTCTGAAGACACTGCCTTTGATACTATCACACTGGCAACTTAGTCACAAAAATGAATTTTAGAGGGACTAATATTCAATTCACAGCAGACATATGTGATAAATGAGCAATACAGATTAAAATAATTTCTTTAGTCTACAAAGTAAATATAAATCAAGCCAAATAGGTTTAACTTGGGTACTCACATATACTTGAGTACTTGATACATTAGGGAAAAAAAATCAAATAGTCAAAGAATTTCCTAAGTATGCAAAGTAGAAACTTGTTTAAAATTAATGTTATTTTCCCAAGGTTTGATTCATAATACTTCCCTGTTTCTTTTTAATGTAAAATTATTTGGTCAAAACTATTCAACAGAATGAAATTTAATTCATATAATACTCATAAGAAATATCTACTTCACACACAAATGTAATAAAATTTTTCCAGAATCAGAATTCTATAGTTTTTTATTAGTCTGTTGATCTAAGTTTTGTTTTCTCATTTTGAGGCAGCAGGAAGATTTAATTTTTTATGCAATAATACTGTATCCATTATGAATCAAGTAGGCAGAAATAATTCATCCACTCCCAGAAATAAGCTGAATCTTATTTAGGTTAAGACTTTTTGAAATTCTTTTTCTTTTATATTCTGTTCTCATACTTTAAGAACTTTAAATCTGAAGCCTAGGACTTAGTAAATATTATAATAATAAATATTTGTCAATAGAAAAGGAAGTTTATTTCCATTATTTAACACGAATGTCACCACAGAATGCTGAGAGAAATTACATTATTGTGTTTTATCTGTGTATTGTGAATTTTCATCACTGGTGAAGAGCAATTCATTATCAAGAACAGCAGATCACTAGGTTATATATTTGATCTCTTCTCTCTTCCTAATGGTTTATTTCAGGGATGGCTGTTTCTATACAATTGGAATATTAACCTGTGTTTTCACAATGGTCTTCCTTATAGTCATATTTTATTTCTTTCATTTCATTGTATATTTTTTAATTAAAAAATTCAGTAGTTACTTTTAGTTATTAATTTTTACTTCTGTTTTCAAAAACATTAATTTTTAATGTGTTGTTGAGACCTCCCTTTCCACATGGGGTGTAGAAAGCTGCAAGTAAGGATCATCTGTAAAACCAGTTCTCTGAGCCTATCCGAGAACCGAAGACTTAAGAAGGACACCCCTGAGAGGTGGGGCCCTAAAGCATATCACTTCTGACTGAGAAAAAATAATGAATCTGCCATCATACAAGTGGTAACCAGGAACAGACTAAAATTTTAATAAATCCTTAAAAGGCCAGGTGTGAGCTAGAGTTGGTTTGGACTAGGAAAAGGGAAAATCATACTTATTTTCACAATTGCTTTTGGTACTGGAGATTGTGCCCAGGGCTTCCACATTGAGCTACATACTCTGCCTTTTCTCTCTTGTTTTTTGCTTTGAGATACGGTTTTACCATTTCGTTATGGTGCTAAGCGGGCTGCGGTTGGACTTCTACCCTTCTGCTTTTGTTTTTCAGTCTGCTAGGATCACAAGGTGCACTGCACGTGGCCACTTGGAAATTTCTTACCGTCACTCTTCCACCAGAGGCCACATTAAATATTGGGCATCAGAGCATAGAGAACTCTCTTCCATGAAGCAAGCATAAAAGAAGTAACAGGGATTGTGAGAGAGGTGCAGGCAAAGTTCTCTGTCCATTTCCCAAATCCTTCTGTTATCATATAAGTAAAAGCTGTAGGTCACTGAAGAATCAAGAGTTTCACGTGTTGCAGTAAATAGGGCTTAGGCAAAGATTCTTTGCTTCCTGGGGGAAAAATAGAAACAAAATCCATTTATTTCTGGGGGGGGGTAAGAAACTTTATCCTAAGATTCAAAAATCCATTGCCACTAGGGAAATGGTAGAACAAACTGCCCCTGAGGAAGAGGTGTGGAATTGTCTGTGGCCACTTCCTCTTGATATGTCTGTAAAGCTGAGAAAGAAGTCAGGAACTCCAACTAAAGACCAAGCACAGATAGGTAGGTAAAGTTAGGCTTATACAGGGATGAAAAAAGAAAAAGGAATCCTGCAGGTAGCTCCCTCTGAGACTCATATGCACTAGGTTAGCTGAACTCTGAGGCTGAGTGTGTGGACAGGGTGTGTCCTCTTTGTCTCCAACAAGACCTTGGAGATTCTCCCTCTCCGGGGTTCACATGCTGAGTACATCACAACCAAGGGAGAGAGGGACACTGAAGAAAGCCATCTTGGACCCTGACACTCTTTCTAATCACAAGGTAACAGTAATCTACCAATAAGAAATCTGACGCCTGTTGTCACTGATAATACCAAGAACAACCTTCAAACTCAGTTTAGTTTTTTACTAGATCGGTTTTAATGCCCTAAATCTAATGACATGTCATAAAAATTCTGATTTTCCTCAAAACTACTATTTTCTTTTGTCTTCACTGTTCTTTTGCATGGTGTACAATTTGCAATAAAAAAAATTATGAGGAACACCAAAAACCAAGGTGAAAACAATTCAGTTTTACATGAGAAAACAAATGGTGAACAAATTTAGGGATGTCCAAGATGTGAGATCATTAGTGAAAAATTTTAAAGTAGCAATGATTAATATGTACTATGTGGCCAGAAAGCTTGGCCAGTATGCATAAAAAGGCAAGCAACTCCAGCAAAGGGAACCATAAAAAATAACCAAATGAAAACACCAGATATATAACAATATGATATAAGACATAAATTTTTCCCTGGTTTTATCAGTGTAATAGAGATAGATGAAGAAAGACACAGTAAACTTGAAGAAATGTCGACAGAAATTATTTAAATTAAAACATATATAGGAAAAATGAATAAAGAGACCAAACCACATAATAGCTTCTTGTAAAAATCATACCTTCCAACATAAAAATAATTGAAATCCCAGGAAGGAAGATAGAATAAATAAATTAAAGTTAAAAAACAATAAATTCCCCAAATAAGGAAAGATAGTGAGAACACAAATGCAACAAGCATAGACTTTTGCAGATTTGAAAAAAGTATTGTATATTAACACATTATAGTTAAACTCCTGGAAACCAAAGAAAAAGAGAAATCAAAAAGAGAGGTAGAAAAATTCAATGTTGCACATAGTAAAATAAAGTTGGGAATTAGTCTATAGGAGATTGAGTATCAAAACTACATCAGTGTAAAGGTTATGACATGATATTTAAATTTTTAAAATTAAAATAAAGCAAGAACAAAAACAGTATCAACAGGATAACTAATTGTCTGAAGTATTTTTAGAACACAAAATGATAAAAAGTCTGAAAAACAAAACGAAAGATGGTCAGTAAAACTGTTGCCAAAGGATGTGTGTCAGACTGAGCAGGCACTTGGATCTATGCAAAAGAAACAAAGTTTACAGAAAATGTTCAAACAAAGAAGAATACAAAAACCCTTTTTTGTACTTTCTTATATTAATCACTTTAAATTATAAATATTTATATTCACAGTAGCAATAACACAAAGAAGAAGAGGAGAAATTGGAAATGTAACGATGTTATTGCAATTTGTGAACACTATATTACGTTAAGGTCTGTCTAATATCTATCCACTTCTCTAATTAGGCTCCATAGAAATCACAAACAATAATAAAAGATTTATAAGTAATAAACCAATAATAGAGATGAAATTTAATCATAAATAATATAAAGATAGTGAAAGGATAAAAGAAAAAAACCCCAAATCATACAACAAATATGAAACAGCCCTAAAACTATAGTACATTTAGAGCCAATAATAAAAATAATGATGTTATATGTAAAAGGACTAAATACTCAATAAAAAGCAGAGATTGCTCCCAAGCTAAATTTGCTTTAAATACCCAGAACTTGTTAAAAGTTAGAATGGATAAAACAGTTCCTGTACAAATGCTACTTTAAAACGTTTCCGGTGGGCATATTGATAGCAAAGTGAATTCATAGAGATAAATATTAACAACAAATACAGTGGGGATGTTGGAGAACATCATAAGAGTCAAAGAACACAAAGACCTTGCAAACCTACAAATACGTGAAGCTAAGATCCAAAATAAGTGAAGTGAAATAAATAGAGAAATGAAATAAGAAATGGACCAGTCTACAATTATATGGAGCAATTTTGATATTTTCCAAGCAGTTCATATAACAAATAGGTATAAAGAAATTAGTATGTTGAGTATTTGAATAGTGCTCTCAATCAACTTGACAAATTTGCAGTTTTGTGGAGCAAGCCACTTAGCAGTAGAATACAGTCTTTTCAAGTGCACATGTAACATTTTCTGTATACATCACACTATGAGGCTTAAAACAAACTTCTCAAAATGTAGAAGAATTAAAATGGTACAAAGTACATTTTCTAAGTACAAAAGAAGGAAGCCAGAAATCTGAAGTGTCTAAAAATTAGACAATTAAATATTCATTAAGAAATTATTCATCCCTCTTAACACAAGGATTAAATAAGATGCCACTTGTATTACTAGAAAATTGAATGAAAATGAAAGCACAACATATGGAAAATTTATTCAAAATATCTAAAGCAGTGCTGAGAGGAGCTTTTATATGCACTAAACTAAAATAAAAATGGATTAAAGGTCTAAACAGTAGAACAGAAACACTTGATCCATTGGAAGACAAAATAACTAAAACTTGTGAAGACTTGGAGAAAGCAAAGTCTTTCAAAGCAAAACCCCAGTCACACAAGTGATGATATCAAGAATCAACAAATGGTATCACATTAAATTAAAAGGCTTCTGCACAACAAAAGAAACCACTCATGGAGTGAAGAGACAGTCTACAGAATGGGAAATAATTGCCATCTCTTCCTCAGACAGAAGACTAATATCTAGAATCTGTAAAGAACTCAAAATGAGACACCCAAATTTTAAAACCCAACTAAAAATGGACATCTGAAGTGCATAGCCGCTTCTGAGATGAAGAAATACAAACCACCAATAAACATGTGAAACAGTCTTCAACGTATCTGCCCATCTGAGAAATGCAAATTAAAATGGCACTGAGATTCCATCTCACTCCAGAAAAAGTGGCTACCATCAAGAAATCAAGCAATAGCAAATGCTGGTGAGGTTGTGGGGAGAAAGGAACCCTTTTCTATTGTTGTGGGGGGCTGTAAACTGATTGAGTCACCATTCAACTCAGTTTACAGACTCCTCAAAAACCTTAGGAATTGCATTTGAGCCAACTCTTCCCCTTCTAGGTATTTTCCCCAAAAGAGAGAAAGACATCATATTAGTGTGATAGAGCCATACTCACGTCTATAGAAGCATAAATCAAAAGAGCTAAACTTTGAAAACAGCAGATATGTCCATGAGCAGATGAATGGATAAAAATGTGGTATTTGTACTCAGTGCAGTACTATTCTGCCATAAAGATGGATCAATGAGTTATTTGCAGGAAAGTGGACATGCCGTGAGACCATAATGTTAAGTAAAGTAACTAAGACATGCCAGTTAAATATCACATGATTTCTCTTATATGAAAAAAATATATAGAGGGAATGAAATAAAAGGCAAATAACAGGAAAAAGCAAAAAAAAAATGAAAATAAAGTCATTGTAATCCAGCACAGGCAGTATATCTAAAAGTGAGCCTTGAGTTAGTATAATTGTCTTACATGTTTGGTGTGTTCTTTGGCCTTATTAATCTGGGTTTCATTCTGTGTATATGGCAATTAATTCTGCAAGGTCTCACAGGATACATAAATGAATGTGACAGTGGAAAACTGAAAGGGAGGTGGGAGGAGGGAGAAGGAGATTGAAATGTGTTATGCCAGGTGCTGCTCCCTCCAGGGAGTGCACTCATCGCATACCGCAGACATGTGCTAATAGAAGATACAAAGCTTAAAAAACCAATAATTGAAAAAGTAAAACATGATAAGGAGTTCACATAGCATTATTTTTCACAATAGGAAAACAGAAATGTAACATCCAGCCTATGTGAACTTTTCCAAAGTATACGACAGGTAACAATTTTTTTTTTATTTTATGAAGTTAAAATTAGACAGACACCAACTTCATAAAATTATTCATCTAAATAGTGAATTTTGTACATAGAAATTATACATTAGTAAATCTGATGTTTTATAAAAGAAATGGAAAATGTAGAAAATTACATGCACTAAAGAAAATCCAATGAACTGTGATACACTGAGTGAAATAAAAGCAGACCAGGAAATAGCATAGTAATACATTTTTTAGTATTACTTTAAAAAGGCTGTATACTGTTAAAGTTGAAGTAAAATGTATTAAATACATAATTTGTCCTAAATCTTTTATCAGGAAGCTCACAGAATATAGAAAAATTAAGTAAAATAGAATCTTTGCCTGCATGATCAGAACTCCTGAAGACAACAGATGCTAAGAATGAATTTTCTTTATGTGTTGATACATAACCAAGGACAAAGGATTATTTCTTATTGAAGATATTGAGGGAGGACTTCCACAAGGGGGTAATGTCTGAATTATATAGTTTACTCTTTGTACTCATCTCTTAATAATTGCAAATATGTACATTTTCACAGAACAATATTTCAAGATTTCTCCGTATCATTGTGTACACAACCAACGTGCACATTTGCAACTTGTGGTGAACTTGTGGATTCTATTAAACCTTTCCTTTTCCAGAGATCATATTGTTTCCATAGTGACAAATGCATTTCAAAATGAACATCGACATTGGAATCACTCAACTAGTGCTGGCAGGACTCAGGGTTGCACCTTAGCAGGCAATAGATTTTGCTAAATGTTAGCATAGACTTCTCATTCTAAGGTTCTATCCATGTATTTTCTTTTCTTCAAGTATACATTCAGATGAAGAAACACTACCTATGTAGTTGTATAGATTGATGAAGTAGAGAAACACGTTATTTCTTCATGTGTTAGACAGGCAGAATGCTTCTTTATCTATTTAATTTGCATTTTATTTCATTTACTTATTCTTTTAAGCGATAGTCTTACTGTGATTCCATATAGAAGTTCTTTGGCTCAAAGATTCAATATGCGTTTCTCTTATATAACAATTGTTCCTTTCAAATGTGTGTTTTGATATCTGAGGGTTATCTATCTATCTATCTATCATCTATCATATAATCTCTTGACACTGGGAATTCAGCCCAGTGTTTTCACATTGAACTACTTTCCCAGCTCCTTTTAAATTTTTTTGTTTTCAAATAGGGTCTTGCTAAGTCACCAAGTAACCCTGGCTAGGTTTATATCTTCGATCTTCTGCCTTACCCCTGCCGCCCGATGTCTGGCTTGTCTTTGTTTTTCAATAGATGACAATTTCTTTTGGCTAGGGTTTCAGTGTTCAATATGAACAAACACTATAAATGCAGTTACCATGAAATTAGAGGAAATCTTTGGCCATTTTGCTGCAACTAGATTTAAAGATAAGTAAAAGTTGAGGGAAAATTTTGCCTTCTCTAATGAGTTATTAAGAATGTTATTCTCAAGGGATCAGTGCTAGGGCTCTGCAGACTTATTTAATAGTCTTTTAATATAAAAGCTCTGGAAGAAAGAGCACTTAATGAGACAATCAAGTTTACAGATGAAAGTATGACCTCCTGGGTTGAGAAGTGCCAAGCTAATGGGAATAAACAGCAATTGCTCAGGAGACCATGGGAACACTGAGAGCCACGATGGAAGTACTGGAGAGCAGACATGCATGATGTTTCATTTTTAGTTTAAAAAATTCAGAGCAAACAGAAAAAATTAAAACCTCTAAGTGGTGGATAAGACCCAGGAGAAGGTCTTTTCATTCACTATTAGAATAGGATATTATTTTTGGATGAAAGTGTAATTCTTTCTTGAATATCCTTAGAAAAAATAAATGAAAATGAAAGAAATCTTTTTTTTCTTGCTCTTGAATTCTGCATGTAGTTTTAATTTTTGTCCTAAGGAAAGATAGAGAAAGATTTCTTACAAGTAACTGAAAAAAAAAAGGAGTTGAAAAGAATTTTCCTTGAAGAGTAATAAAATAAACATAAATAGAGGAGGTAGGGATGCACAATTAGCTTAAGCAAAGAATAGGGATTGTCAATTGCCCTGTCAAATTCAGCTCATTATTTTCTAATCAAGTCCACATTTATAAATTTGTAAATTTTGTGTGTAAGAATTTGAAAGAAAAGAAAAAATTTATTCAAAATGTCTTCTCTGAGCAAGAGACCTCATGCGATTGAAAAAAGACATCTGCATTGCTTAGCATTTCTGTTGCTGGAACAAATTACATTCACAACCTGAAGGAGAAAAGGCTTATTTGGTTCACAGTTTCAGAAAATTCAGTCGGTGGTCAGCTAGCTCCGGGGTAGGAATACATGGAAAAAGGGTGTGGTGTAACAAACCTGCTGAGTTCATGGCCGTAGGTATTCAAAGCAGAGGAACAGTGCCATGTGAGGGGGTGAGAGGCTAGGTATGGATCCTCCATTCAGCCTCTAATACTCTGATGCCTACTCAGGTACACTGAAACATGTGCTTTTCTAATCCCTTGTGTGTTTACAAAGCCAATCAATTTGACACTCCACTTTAACCACTGTATTTTACTACCTGTCTACTTGATATGCATACAGGACTCATTAAACCATTCTTAATCTCTAAATAAGCACAAGGTTATAATTTCCTCTAATATAATACTACTATGCTATGTACAGCTGAATGCACTAATCCATTCTCCAAAGTTTCAGCACTTTTAACATGTTTCAAAAGCCATGTAGCAATCTCTTCTGAGACCTAAGACACACAATTAACTGTGAACCTTCATACAGTAAAAAACAATTTATATAACCCGTTACAATTAATTTCACAGGTAAACATCCTCATTCTAAATAAGAATAGAAGAGAATTGGAGCAAAACAACACTAAGATCCACTAAGGCAACACTAAGTCCTGCAGCTCCTTGTCTGGCATCCAAGGCATGTGGTGATAAGCATGAGTTCCAGAAGGCAGGGATGGCTCCAAACATTTGTACTCTTTTGTGCTGACTCTCAGCCTACTGAGGATGTGTTTCTGGCATCTCTAACTGTCTGGGCTCTCCAATGCACACTCAGCTTCATTCCTAGTTTTATGCCTGCTTTCTCAAGGCTTCCCTTCCTGGCTTCCCAGGCCTTCCCATCTGGGTGGAAGCCTTCCTGACTCCCCAACTCTTGCATTCTACATGCTGTTAAAACCAGTATCAGGTGGATGATGTCAAGTATTCTGCCAGCTCAAGCAGAAGCTGGGTTTCTTTGGACCATGCTTCAGTGTTTTACGATGGTCTGGATAGCTCAATACAGTGAAATGAATCTCAGTTCTTAATTCCCTAGTCATTCCTTCCCAAGCAGAGGTTCCAAGGGCTCTCTGCTGAGATGAAACAGTGGTACTTTATACTCATAAGCCTGAGTAGGTACAGTCTTGACAATTTCTGAGATGTGTTGAAGACATCTTTCTTCTCATTACTATTTAAAATACTGAGTGTGTGTTTAGCACTGAGCTATACCTCAGCCCCTTTTTTTATTTCTAATTTTGAGACAGAGTCCTAGTAAGTCACTACATTGCAAAGTCCAGAGTCAAACATTCAGTCCTTCTGCTTTGTGGTCCCAGAATGCTAGGATTCCAGGTCTGCCTAGTCCTACAGCTAGCCTTTTTTTTTTTTTTTTGTTAGTGGCATTAATCACACTTCCTTTAGCCCCAACTTTACATATTATTCTAAGGATTTTGTAAATTCTCATTGAATTTTACTTTTTATAGAAATATTTACTTATTCTCTTAATTTATATTAACATTTCTTATTTTCTTATTAATTATGGTTACCCAAATTTAGGCTTGAACAGTAGTTTTCTATCTTTGTAGCTTCAACTTTTCTAGACATTTTAATTTTTGTTGTTAAACACAGTTCATCTAACATCATTAAACATAATCTGTATATTATCCAAAAATTGTAATCCATCTATTATTTGCTTCTTAAAGTATTTATAATACTAATCTCTTTGCTTCAGATTTCTGAAAAAGTCAAGTAATCAAATTCAAATTCTTAATCCACTGATGATACATAGCCGTAACATAAACTCAGAAAACAATGTTTGATCACATAAAACTCATGTTGAAATGCATGTGCTTTGTCCTTAATTTCTATGGCACATGCTATATTACAAATTAGCTATTATTTCTCTATCCTAGGGGATGGGTTTTCCAGAACTTCTGCAATGATTTAAAAAGAATGTAGTCCTTTGAAGCATCTGTTACAGACTATAATTCTGTTCTATCCCCTCATTTCATAAAGGAAAAATCTTTACATGTGAATTTAAAAATTTGGCCTTCAGGAGTCAAAACCAACACATTCACCCTTACTCTGCAAAAGCAGGTAAATGTAGTGACACCTAAAATCATCTTTTGTTTTAGTTCCCTTTCTGTTTCAGACCCTATGAAATTTTTCCCTTCTTAATTAGTGCTTAAAATGATATTATTTCACACAGTATTTCAATATATTTAACCAAAAGGTCATTTAATTTGTCATATTAATAGAACTCATTAGTACTTTAACTTTTTTTCCATCTGTACATCTTATATCTTAGATATGAATTTGGTCATTCCATATCTTTTTAAATATTTAGCATACACAAGGCATTTAGTAAATAAAATAATTGAAACAGTGGTGCACAGCTTTTTCCTTGGAATATATTTAGCTTTATAATAAAAATGGATTTGTTAACAAAAGCGTGTACAATGGGAGCACATCAAGTGTTCTCATTAAATATTGTGCAGTTTACATGATAGAATTTCTATTAATGGGATCACTTATAAACGCTGTAAACCAGTGGAATAATCATATATGTATCTATCTATATATGTATATGCCTAAAATGGAAAAGCATTATCACACTGGTAATTGCAACTGGCTTTAAGTGTACTATTTCTTGCTGGTCATTTCTACTTATAAATTTAGTAAGCAAGCATCCATGCAGTCATTCATTCATTATATATTTGTTATAACATTTCTATGACCTTATAAAACTAAGTAAATGAAACAACTTAAGCATAAGAAACACAGTTTCACTTCATCAAAAACTGGGCTTTTCAAGAGCTTTGTTTTGTTTTGATTTTTGAGAAGCTGGAAATATATACAA
Organism: Dinomys branickii; assembly: GCA_004027595.1. NCBI lineage: Eukaryota > Metazoa > Chordata > Mammalia > Rodentia > Dinomyidae > Dinomys > Dinomys branickii. Next base: position 10,830 of record PVLD010010990.1, on the reverse strand, counting down.
TAGATATAAGCATTTTAGCTTTAAGTATAAAAAAACTAGTTGAATGACTAGTTGAAAGAGTCAGTTAGGAGAATTTTGTATTTAGTTATCCGTTATTTATATCTTGAAATGTTTTAAATTTAAATTAGGTAGTTATGACTTTTAAAACATTTTCTATTTGAGAAACATTTTAAAACATGTAATCATTCCATGAACTATGTTACATACTAACTCCAAGCAGGTATTACATAAGATGACTACTAATTTTAAATAATGCCATTTTATTGCCATACTGTGAAATCTCATCTTGAGACATAAATTTACAAAAAAGAGATATGTATGAACATAATGCTACAAATCATAGCAAAACTGAGAGAATAATTAAATAATAGATTCCACATCCTCAGAGTACTGGCAGATGGTTTTCTGTGGTAGAAAACACTTCACCTCCAATATATGAGGCAGAAAAGCAACTACTGTGAAGAAGAAAGAAAAGGTGTGGTTTGTATTAAAGATAAAAGTAAAATTAAATCTGTGCTAATCAATTTCCCATCGCTGAGACAAAATACCTGTCACACTTTTACTTTGGCTCATGGTTTCTGACCTTCATGATCACTTGGCTTCATTGTTTGGGGACCTACTGTTAAACAGAAACACATTACAGAGGGCAGCAGGTGGCAGGGCAGAACTCATCTCATAGCCATTGGAGAAGATGGGAGTAGGGCAGGAGACAAGGTATGTTCTTCCTGTTTCAGTACATGTCCTTGGTAACATATTTCTTCCAATAATGCCCCACCTTCTGCAGTTTGTAGCAACCCCAATGGTCCATTCAGTTATTTTCATTCAACTAGTACTCAAATTGTTTCTACTCAAATATACTCTTCACATAGTCCATTCAGTGATAAACATTCAGTATATTAATCCACTGATGTGTTCATAATAGATGTTCTTCTTCATGATAAAACTACAGTTCAAATATTCACACTTTTAAGTGAAGGTCTTTTAAAATCAATATTTCTTAATCTATTTATAGTTAAATGAATATCAAATCAGCCTATAACTTGTTTTCTAATTTAGGAAAAGTTTATACACATACAGATAATCACATTTGCATGTATACAAGAAAGAACAAATGCTAAAGCACATATGGTAGAACATTAGCATTTGGGAAATCTGTAAGAAAGGTCTAAATCATTTTTTGTATAGTTTTGAAATCTTTTCCTAAGTCTGAGGTTATTTCACTATAAAATTTTTAAGTAATTGATAGGCTTCATATTTACAAACAAAAGTTGTTCGGATGATATAAAGAGAAAATGAGATTGACAATAGAAAATATAAAATTCAAAATATATTTAGTAAGAAATGTGAAATACTACTTCATAGTAACCATCTGAGACATGGAAAATTGTACAAGAGTGTCACTGAACAAACAGACATACTTTGAGGATGATCAACATCATATATATATATATATATTCATCCTTAATTTATGCATTTAATGTCATAATATTGATTGTAACCAAGCATCTTTCTTACATAGATAAAGTACTCTAAATTTTATATAGAAAAATAGACATAGAAGCACGTATTGGAAAGTATGAAAACTAAAAAGAATTAAGATTAGAACATGAAAATATGTTAAGCATAATATCCAAAATGCAGATTGGATGTATTGTAATGCCATTTCTCACTAATTAAATAGCAAAGTTTTAAATCTTTGAGGTTATGCTAAATTGATAAGTCAGTCCAAAAGCAGAAACTCATATATTCATCATAGAAGTGGAAAGTGATGTATGGCTTTAAGGAAAGAATAGCATATTTAATAAAACAAAATACAATGTAAAGTATAAAGCAACCCAATGTCGAGCAATTCAACATGAACAGAAGACTATTCCTGCAGCACACCCACACAGCTACTCACGTGCATGTACATAAACAGGAACAAGGTTCTTGCTGCAACAGTTCATGCAGTGATAAAATTAACCTCAATTTTCAATGAAGGTATTTTTCATAAACTACCTTCCACCTATGCAGTGTAGAAGTACACAGCTACAAAAGCAGATATAGTAGAATTTTATTGAAGTGCATGGCCTAAAATTATTATCATAAACTGCCTTATCTTCTGAGGAATTTGAGAGGACCTCAGTTAACCAAACCCTGTTCCACTCTTTAATCAATTCTGTAAATAGGGTCCCCTAGCCAAACAATCTCCCTTATCAAAGGGGAAGGCCCCATACTGGCTATTTTCTAATTAGCAGGTTATTTGGGAACCTATGGAATAATTCAAATAAGCCATTCACACCCTTCCTCAGGAATCATTCTGTTTTTACTGTAAAACATACTTCCTAGAGTTTCTGGTTGCTCTCCCACTACCTCCCAGGGTGTAGCTCTCATGTGGTCTTGGGTGTGTGATGACCACACTAAAGGCTGTGCATGTGAGTAAAATCCTTCTTGCAATCTCATCTATGAAGTTCTAGGTATTGTGTGTTTGCTCAAGCCTGTTGTATCAGGGCAGGGATCTCTCCACCAACAGCAAGGAGGAAATTAAAATATCTCCAATAAATATTTTCTCTCTAGAATATATTGTTAATTGAAAATATGAGTGCCAAATTATATATAGTTTGGTACCATTTGTTTAAAATAGCAAGGAATGAACATGCATATTTTCCATATAATCCATACCACTTTATTTACAACATGGACCATAAACTGTGGATCAAGCTTGACTTAAGCAGAGGACTCAACTAGAGGGGGAAAACAAGCAACTTTTTAATATGTGCACTGCATTGTTTGAAGAAGCCCTGTATACTGGGACTGCTGATGCATTCTATGGGTGCATTTCCTGGGAAGCTGGAGAGTTGAGTCAAAGGATTATTTTAAATGTACTATGAGAGAGATGTTGTCAAAAATCAATGAGCCTCTCAAATATTTGGAGGAGTTTGAAGCTTCAGGGGATGGAGGATAAAAGGGGAACTCAACCCCAACTCCAGTCAGAGTCGTGCTGATGACAGTGAAAGAAATATTCTCAAAATTCCTGAAGAACATTTGCACATCATAAACAAAGATCCACATAATCACAGACGTCACATCAGAAATGAAGACGTCTCAAAGAATAGAACAGCCTCTTTTATTTTTGAAAAATGAAGGACTGCAAAGGCAGATTTTTACATTCAGAAAAATTTCTATTAGGAATAAAACCAACATGAACAAATTTTGCAGATTAAATGAAAGTAGATAAATTTGTCATCAAAGGGACTTTTTCTACAAGAAAGGGTAAATAATGAAGGGAAGTGATATCAGATATAGAGTCCACCAAAAATATGTATACACCAGGACAAGAAAAAAATTTTAATACTAAATTTATGGAAACGTCATGAGAGTGACACAAGTTACATTTGGTCTCCAAAATTACAAGCTTTGCTCAAAGTGGTGGCCATGAGTTTCCAGACATTTATTAGTACGACCAGCTGCTCAAGTGTGTGTACATTTTTTGGTGGACTTTTTATTTGAAAATGAAAAGCACCTGGTATATACACATTATATCATGATACAATTATTTTCTCTTCTTTTAATATGTATGACTGTTTAAAGAAAGAAAATCATGATTTTCTATTAAGGTTTTCATTATTTGTGCAAGCACTACATATAGAAGCTGTAGGATAATGCCAGATACAGTACACAAGATATTGTGCATTGCAAGATTTCTACAGTGTATGTGTAATGGTAATAATGGTAAATATGTGCGGAAGAGTTAAGTGCAAGTATTGTAATAATCACAACAAAAAGTATTTTCTCTCTTTTGCACATGTATAATGAAATGATTATCCAATAAATAAATTAAAATATCACATTTACTATAGTCAAATAATTCAAAAGAATGCCGAGTGTAGAAGCAAAAAAACTAAAGGAGATTAATAGGAAGCAAATAGATAATCATGAATTTAAATCCAACTATGTCATTACATACATTAAATGTTTAAATACTCAAATAAAATGTTATACATTATCAAAATTATAAATGGATGCTCTGTCCACATACAGTTTACAAGGTATGTGTTTCACAGATACAGATGCAGATGGGTGAAAAGCAATTGGATAACCAAGGAAATGCTATGTAAGCAAGAAGCATAATGTGCATGGTGTGGCTATAGCAATCTGATAAAATAAATTCTACATGAAGAGTGTTATAAGAAGCCAGGTGCTGGCATGCAAACCTGTAGTCCCAGAGCTCTGTGAGGCTGAAGCAAAGAGACCACAAGTTTGATCCCAGTCTGGGCAAGACCCTGTCTCAAAATAACAAATAGTCTACTTTCTCCTCTTCTCCTCTCCTTTCCTCCTCTGCCTGTAGTTCTTCAAGAAGAAAAAATTAAGGACATACATCAGAGTTCACCTTCTTTTCAATTCTTTAAAATATTTCATATAGTGTATACATTATAAAAGTATTATTTCAAGTTCTTATCAAATTCTCCCACATAGTCAATGAAATAACAATAGAGATTCAAATAGAGTTTTTAATGGGGATAGAGTACATTTATCACTGAAGAATAAACACAGAATTTAGTAAACTATTATAATGGAGAAGAATAAAGACAAAAGTACTTTACCAATTTATTAAGATTTAATATAAAGCAAAGGTAATTAGAATATCATAATATTGACTCAGAGAGATAGAAAATAATGGAGAAGAATCAGACATCAGAATCAAAGCTGTACATATATGAACGCTTGGTGTGTGATAAAAATGGCATTACTACTAAATAAGGTAAAGAAACAAGCATCGCTGTATGAGAAAAGAATGTAAGAAGGGAGTGAATCACCAGTTGTAATGAAGACTGTTCTGGGATGTTCAATCTTCATCTTCATTCTAGAGATCTACGATGGTTATTTATGAGAAACATAGCAAGGCATTGGTTTGCTACTTCCGACTTCAATGTACAACAGAAAGGACTTGGCTAAAATAGCCTCGGAATACTGGCTTTGGGAGCCATGCTCTGTGCTTTGACAAAACACCAAGTTGCACTTTGCATTTGCGCCTGTGTGGTTGAGGCATTGTCTTAAGACAATGTCTTCATATTTATCTTAATGAAAGGAATTAGGATGATAGTTCAGTAATTACTTTAACACCTACTTATTAAACTTGTTTCAAGAGAAAAAAAAAGCCCTCTACTTGGTGTAGGTGGGGAAATCGGCAGGAACATGATACTTTGCTGAACTCAGATGACTTTTTATATCCAGGTTATAAAAAGAACACAATGAGCTACTACGAGAAATAGAATATTATACTTTTAAATGAGGTGAAATAATGGTTCAGGTAAGGAGAGTGGAGCAGTTTTTCTAACTTGGTCTTTAAAGTTTCCTGAGGATTGCAGTTATATTTTATCCTCTGGGTCCTTCCTTCCTCATCTGCATTTCTGACTTGACTCTACATCCAAGGTCAATGAAAAGTCTCCATTGTCTTCCACTAAGGCACAACTGGTCAACCAAAAGGTAGATTTAAACATGTCTCAACTAAGAATTGTGTACCAAAGTGTTTTCTCGTTTATGATACACAACATCTTATGAAGCTTATTCTGTGAGCTATAGAGAGCTTAAAGCAAGCTGAGAAGTGCTGACTGACAAAGCGTACTAAAGATTAAGTGGCAGAAAATCATATAGTAGCATAATTCAAGATTAAACAGGTGACCACTGTGATGCACACTTAAAATCGAACGGTGATTTCTACTGGAGTTTTTCTTAATAAATAACATTTCTTACAATTTTGTAATTAGTAACGGCTTCATTTGCCCAAAGCCACAAGTGATACAAAGTTGCAAAATCTATACACTTTCTTACTACATTGTTAGACTAATCACAACATTCTTCAATGAAGTACTTATATTCACCAACAGTTACTTTGTTGGCAGGTTGCTTGCTACCACACAGGCTTCCTTTGGAGAGTAAAGAAAGCCAAGAAAATAAATAAAGCATTTTGCCCAGCTGTGTTGCTTGGGTGGGTGAGGGGGCTAAGAAGAATCTCTTTGTGCTTGCTTTCTTTTTTTCCTCTTTCTTTCTTCCTTTCTTTTCCTTCCTTCCTTCCTTCCTTCCTTCCTTCCTTCCTTTCTCTCTTTCTCTCTTTCTCTCTTTCTCTCTTTCCTTCTTTCTTTCAAGGACATTCCACAGTCGTACGAAATGCTTACATCCAGTCCTGTTCCCAGAGAGGAAAGATGCACCTGCTTCTCAAGGGAACATAAGAGTTGAAGGACCCTCTCCATCTGCTTTTCTCCACTCCCAGGGGTCGGGGGAAGACTAGGCTGGGAAAAGTAAGGGAGTACTTGTGCCTCTGTTGCAGAGTAGAAACATCGGGAAAGTTTCTCTTTACGTGCACAGATCTCCCGCTAGCCAGGCTGAAAATGTCACCCCTTTTTCAGAATGCCCAATGATGTCCGACTTCACCTGCATGTCTTAGTTACCTTTCTCTCATTGCTGGAACAAAATACCCAACTCCCAAGCTTAAGGAAAGAAAGGTTTATTTAGCTCACAGCTTGTGGAGGTTTCAGTCCATACGCAGCTGGCTCCAACGCAGAGTGGTACACGGCAGAGGGCAAACGTGATGGAAGATAGCAAAAATAGCAAGAGCAAAAGGGAGGAGCAGCAGCTGGAAGACCGAGCCTCTTTCCCTCCCTTACAAAGTACGCAAGCAAGCTACCCACCCCAGGGCGAGGGTAGCACTCACACCTGTAATTCCTGCACTGGACCTTGGATCAATCATGAGCTCTAGAAGCCCACCCATGACTGCCTGAGGCTTTGGGAGGACATCCAGACACAAGCCATAACATTGTGTCTCCTTCAGGTGTGCAGTTTTTCCATTTTAGCCCATCAAAAGTCTGTATTTTGCCTTGCATATTATTGATTCATAATTCTTTCTCTGAATGAAAGTTCAGGAGCTGAGAGAAGTGTTATAGGTTTCCTCAAGCTCTAGCATGGCCCTGAATCACGCTGACAGAAACTACTCAGCCAGCAATCTGATTTTGTAGACATTACAAGAGACCGCTTTGGGGAGGATAATATTTCCCTCCACGAAGAATAATTACCTGAATCTTCCTTTGTCAATGCCACAAGTTCTAGACAGGAATACAAGAGACTTATGTGATTGAATTAGTATTTTATATTAAAAGGAGTATTGATGCAAATTGGATTTTGTCTTCCCTTAGTAGTAACTCTTCTTTAAATTTATCATTCAAAGCTTCTAGGGACCATATATCCCCTACTTCTGCTTTCAGTCCTACTTAGTAACAGTGTCTCAGCCGTGGATTACCGCATACTTTGTATCAAAAGTAGACCATGCTATTCTCCAAGAATCACACCATCCACTCTACTGCAGTTAAGCCAACCAGGAGACTCAGCTCTTCCTTGCAAGAGGTCAATAATATCACAGTTTCTCTGAACTAATTTCAAAATCCTCCCCACTCTGCTTTGCTGTCTGCCACCTTGTGATGGAATCCTTACAAAATCCAAGCCCTTTCCTAAGGCCCACAAACATCTGTCCATTCATTTCACTGTCTTCCAATTTTTACAGGAAAATCTCTTTAGTTTTCAGTGGCAGTAGACCTAAGGCCAGGAATGAATGTCAGAGATAATTAAATGATTAAGTGCATGTATATATGTATGTAGATCAATAATTATACCTATATATATATACATATATATATATATAAACCTAAGATAAATATAATTATTATGTAACACAAAATATACCAAGATTCTGCAGTCACAACACCTTACTTCTGGTTCTGTAACACATGGATAGTCTTCAGTAGTAAATCTCATATCTTTATAACTCACTTTTTACATTTATAATATAGAAACAAAACAGCTCCCACTGCATAGAGTTGTACTGAGAATTAAGTGGAATTGTACATGGACTATGCCCAACATCCAGTATGCAGCAAATATGTGTTTGTTCTTAGTATTGCATTTTTGTTCAGCTTGGGTCAACTTTTACATTCACAATCATAGCCACTTAATGGATGAATTCAACATTTTCTTTACCTTCAGATCAGTAGGAGATACTATAGCAGATTTCCTTTTGAGACTATAGGCCAACGCTGGCCGAGAGAAATTCCTGTGATAAAGGAAATATCTTATATTTTTGCTAACTCATGATTATTAACCACTTGCCATGCATGGTTATTAAGCACTTGAAATATGCCAGTGTGACAGAGAAGCTTAATTTTAATTTTATTTAAGGATTTCAGATGTAAATAGCCACATGTGGCTGTGGCCGCATACTGGACAGTGCCGTGGGGCTTTTGCAGTTGCACCTGCAGGCTCTGGTTATCTTGCCTCCTTAAACACTGCGATGAGGAGACACACCTTCTTCCATTTATGACTGAGAAACAAGAAAAATAATGTCATAAAAACTGATTTATATTATTTAACACAGAGTGATGCAGTTCATTTTGGTACATTTATATTTGTGTAAAATATTTTGATTATTTTTATCTCCCCCACCCCTTTCCTCTCCTGTTTCTTTTCCTCTTCACTAATAGAAAGAAAATAACCTTTAAAACTTTGGCATTGAGAGTTTGCTGAATGCGTATCTGACTCTACACCTAACTTCAAGGTCATACCTGACTTTCCGAGCTGCCAAGAAATTTAATCTAAATGTGTGCTCAAGAAGAAAGGGAAATGGATCCAATGATAGCTTGATTTTGTTGTTGTTGTTGCATGGGTTTGACCGGTATTCCACCTGCTCTGGGATCTACTGTACCTAAATCTTAATGTTTTCTTATCATGCCAATGTAAATCTCTAGCTATAATCTCTCCTCAAAATTCCAATTAATATATAAAATTAAGCATTTCAAAGTAACGTGCAAAGTAGAAGACTTGATTACTTTGCAGCATGCATGTACTTCCCTTCATGGCTCAAATCAAATTTCTTTCTGTACCTGGTTAAGAAAAACAGTGTCTGGTATCAGCATCCTTGCTGTGCCCTCTGTGTCTCATACTTGGCCTCCACTCGACTCTTTCTCTGAGGTTTGATTTCAAATTATATCCAGAAATGAACAAGTTCTCGTCACTTCTACTGCTGGTCCTGGCCACTGACATTGTCATCTCACCTAGGTGATGGCAAACATTGCTTCATTGATCAGTCTGTTTTATACTTGCTCCTAGCTCCATTCTGAGCAGTGAAGCCACAACAATCTATGTAGAGCATCAAATGGATTTTGCCACATTGCATTTTCAGACTTACGCTGCTTGCATCCATTTCCAGAATGAAAATATGGCCCTCGGGCAAGAAAGACATCTGTTATTGTGGAATAGAATAATTAAAAGGTGCTCATCCACAGTTAAGATCTGTAGATCCAACTTGATTGCATTAATTGCTCTGGGAAGTTTGTATTTCCCACTTTCCCCACATAATTGACAGTGATTAGAGAGACTAACTCTTTCCCCTTGGTGACACTGGAAATTAGCTTTCCTTTTCTCTTGTAGAAATATCACAAATAAAAAGGTATATAATCATTTTTAAGACATTGAGGAAGATATAAAGGCTGAGAAACACCTTATGATTTACTTCTTACTTTACTATAACTTATACAGTCAGAATGAAACAGTTCAGGCCTTATGGTGCTGTTTGCTAATGGCAGCTGATGAAGTTTATCATGTGTCTTCTACGGAAAGCAGAACATCACAAGGTCTGTGCCATTTACCCCAGCTAAAAGGGAAGGACTGTGCAATGTGTCCACTGTTTTAGTATTAGAACTATTTTATTACATTTATTTACTTGACAGCACTGAGAGTATTTGGCAGTCTTATTGTATCTCTTTATACCTAGATGTCTTCATGTAGAAAACTCAGGGGACAATATTCTGCTATAAAGAGTTTTAATAAGGATGAATAAATTTCATAGTAATCATTCCATAAATAATGACTATAGTTTCTTACATATCACTGTTATTATTGCAGATTATTACCAAATGATGTAGTGTGAAATAATCACTGAATCTTTTTAAGTAACAATTTTACTGAGCTGATAGAAAAGAGGATTTTTTTCTATTGTGGGTGGTAAGTAGATTGTGCTGATTCCACAGTAATAACACTTTTACTATTTTACTACGCACTATGTTTGATTTATAAAATTACACATATTTGCCTATCAATGAGATGCAAATATTTTCTCTTTATTTGCTATAAGAATCATACACTACTTGTTATGGTTGATACATTTTGTCAACTTGGAGAGTCCAGAGGTTTGGCTGAGTAATTCAGCAGGAAGCCAGGGTGCTTACTTTGTATACATCCTGAGCCTGTGGAAGTGGAGGGCGTGGAGGTTATGTGAGAGGTACACGCCCCCTGGGTGGGGGTAGGCTGTTTACAATGTAGGGGAGAAAAGGAGGCTGCTTGCAGCCATTCCTCCCTTTTGCTCTGGTTGTTTTTGCTGTGCACTGCTACCATGAAGTTTGCCCTCTGCCATGTGCCACTCTGCCTCTGAAGCAGCCAAATATGGACTGAAACCTCCACGACTGTAAGCTAAATAAACCTTTCCTTTCTTCATTTTGGGTGTTGGGTATTTTGTCTCAGCAACAAAAGAAAAGTAACCCATCCAAGTACTAACCAGGCCCGACCCTGCTTAGCTTCCGAGATCAGACGAGATCGGGCGCGTTCAGGGTGGTATGTATGTATATAGGAATATATATGAATATACATATGTGCAGGAGGGCTAACATGGTTCTACTATTGTATTATATCACTTAATGCTAAGCAATAATCGATGACAGGATATTAGATTAATAGTGTATATCTGTATGTGTTAGCCTGAACACACACTTCGAAGATATCAATATGTAAAGCAGCAACAAGCGGTGTTTT
>PVLD010010989.1:16479-67741 GCA_004027595.1 Dinomys branickii | reverse complement strand
CAGGGCTTCCTGTGCCCAGGTGCAGGGGAGGCAATGGAGAGCACAGGGCTGGCTAGAGAGGCCAGTGAGGGCTGGTAGCAGAGCAGCTTAGGGAGTCACATTTTATCTGTCCTTAGAAAACAACCCTTGGAGGATGTCTGATCAGGGAAGGTGACATGAGGGAACTTGTGTTTAAAAGGGAGGCTTCTGTCCTGGTCACCAGAGTCTTTGCTGGAAAATGAAGTCCTAAGGAGAGAAAACAAAGAGGAGGGTGAGAGGAAAGGGGAGAGAGAGAGGGAGAGAAGAGAGAGGCTTTCTGACTTCAGACTGACATCAGATCAATTGCTTTTCTCCTGGCTTGACAATAAACAAGACCAGAAGGATTGAGTTGTCCATCGATATCACTGTCCTTTATTGACCCCAAGAAAATGCTGTTAAAATCTATTTCCAGGGGAGGATATAGTCTATCTTCTTATTTAGTTATGTATTTGGAAGTCCTTTCTTTTCTAATGATATTAAATCTACCTCTGGCATTTACAGATACCTAGTTTTAAAAGGCAGAAAGGTAGAAAGCCAAGTATTTTTATGCTCTTGGGTTCATTTTTCAGAAACCTGCCTGTGCTTCCAAGGGCCAAAGAATTCTGCCAGTTGGAAGAAAAATTTTACCTGTGCAACCAAAATTTATAGAGTGACATTCCATCAGTTTTACAAATATGCTCCTTCTAACCTTCAAAAGAAGGTCATAGAAGTAATTAATCCAGTTAGATGGGTAGAACCTTTGCTGCGTAAACTCTTTTACACTTTTGAATTGTTGTTCCATGAGAATGTCATTTGTTTTTTAAATTAAGTACATAAATAAAATTTGAAAGCATAAATACGAAAAGCCAGTGTACCTGGTCTTCTCAAGAGTTTGCTATTTTCATGACATTGGAAATAAAATATGAATCTAATGAAACAAAACTGTGATGGATCTGGGTTCAAGTTCTGTCCCTATAATTCCATAAACTGTGCCACTTTGGGAGGGGGGAATCACTTAACCTCCCTGAGCCTCTATTATCTTAACTGTAAAATGGGGAATAAGATCATTATTTCTGCTTCCCAGGGACTGGTAAAGATTTAAAAAGAAACCAAAAAGACATAGCGTATTCTTGCAAAAGGGGCCTTACATGTAAAAAGACACCAAATAAATGTGAGCTCCTCCTATCAATTATATAATAGATTCTTTGAATTCTTCAGCCACCAAGTCACTGGCTTTCTTTCATCTCCATATTGTTGCTTCTTCACACAGGCCACCTTGGAGAGTTTGACCTCCCCCAACTACTCCATTTAAGTGACCTCCCCCATCCCATCACTCTTCATCACGCTACTTACCTTAGTTTACTTTTCCCTACGACTCTGAGGCTCAGGTGAGTGAGGCATCACTTCCAAGAGCAGCCAAGGCTTTGGTTGTCGTTCTGACCTGATCAAATCTCCCTGCACTGTGCCTTCATATGTCATGAGCAAAAGCGTGAATGAAGGGCTGAGGCTTGAAGCTACCCTTGCCTTCCAGAGATGATGAAGATGACAGGGATAGAAAGATGAAAATCCTTGGGTCCTGGGGGAATTAACCACCCCCTGGAGAAGCCCAGCTGCTTGTGTAAGCTATTTTGAGTTATGTCTCTGGGTCCTCAGAGCTGACATTCTCATAAAAATTACCTGTGTTCTGGCAGGAAATACAGATCTGCCGGGAAGCTGGATCCCAGCCTGCTTCAGCCTTTCCCAGCTGTGGGATTTGGGCAAGTGGCCCTTCCTTTCAAAAGCTCAGTGTCCTCATCTGTACAATGAGGAATCCTACATGGTGGATCAACGAGAGGATCAAGGAGAGGAGGCAGGTGAGGCACCTGGCAGTGTGGGACACTGAGGAATGAACCCCAGAGGGTGGAATGTCAGCAGCTGTAACAGGCCATTGGGAAGGTACCGGGGAAGACGGACACTCAAATTATAACTGAGGGCAGCGACCAACTTCTCATTCCCAAGAATCCATCTTTGCGTCTCTCTTTGCACGGGAAGTCGGGGGACAGTCCTCATCATGAAGGACTGTCATGATGGTCAGCTGGTCTCTCCCACCCTGTGCTTCACACGTGCTGGGGTTCTGACAAAGTGCCTGTTGCCTTGACCACAGATCATTCCTGGAAGATGTTGGTGCTTCCTCCCTGTAAAGTGAGGATAATTCATTCAGAATATTTACTGAGTACCTACTACGGGGTAGACCCTACGCTTGGGCTATGAGGTCACATGTGCTGTGTGCAGGCCACACACGGAGAGCATTTTGACACTGTTCTGTAGCCCTTGGGCTCAGTGTCTTTTCAGGGACAAGCATCCCTCTGGGTGCCCAGCTTTGTTGTTACAGGTAGCATTTATGTCAGCCCTCTGTTTGGTTCTACTTTTTCAGTCCAAGCAAGTGAGACTTGGCCAGGTCACTTCTACCCTGGAAAGCCCAGGCTTGAACGTCAACTCTCTCCGAGAAGATACTCCACTGTCATCTTGTTGTGTCCCCTGACCAAGTGTCTTTCCCTCTGCCCCAGGTTCCCCATCTATACAAAGACCCAGCAGGGTTGGGCTGGGGATATAGCTCAGTGGCACAGCACCTGCCTGGCAAATGCAAGGTCCTGAGTTCGATTCCCGGTACCAGGAAAAAGAAAAAGAACCAGCTGGGTGGGAGGGTCTCCGCAGGTGCACAGGCATCTCCTCGTCAGCACGGTGTCTTCTCTGAGGTTACAGGGCTTTGATCTTGACCCTCCACCGTGCAACTGTCAAAGCAAGTATAAAAATTTCCTCGAGCTGAGAACAGAGCCTGGAAGGAAGTAGACGCTACATTTGCGGTGCTCGGCTCCTGACTACCACCTTCACCGCCAGCGTCATCATCGTCATCAACATACGATCACAGCATCATCGGCACCGCGACCACTACGACCTCGGTCAGCATCATTATCGTCATCGCCAGCGCTACCACCGCCACAACCGTCACCACCACCATGGCACCACTGCGCTTATCACCGCCGCTGCCGCGCTGCCGCCCGCCCTCTTTATCTAGCCCCATTAGGCTGTTTGCTGACGTGGCTGATGTGGACAGAGGCCCCTGCTCATGCAAGGTTCTGCTTCTTCCCTTGGCCTACCACCACCAGCCTAGGAGCTCCTTACTGTCCTCAGTCCAAGGCAACCGCATTGGCCTGGATAGAAGACAACAGCTTGGAGCAAGGGAAGGTAAGAAAGATTTTCAGGTTGGATTTCTTGTCAGTCCAACACAGCACTGCGGCCACTCTTCCCCTGACACACCGCTAGGGAGAGGGAGGGGGAGGAGAGGAGAGGGAGGAGTGAGAAAGCGGAGGGGGGGGGCAAGGGATAAAGGGGGAGGGGAGAAAGGGAAGGCGGAAAAGACTTGGGAGGGGGTTGTAGGAAAAGGCCTCTGATGCGAGACCTCTCTAGAAACAATGTCCCTCCACGGTCTTTGATCCCTGAGAAATCAGACTGAGCATGTGCTTGGAGGGCTGCCATCCCTGCCTGTTGTCTGATATGTACGTGATGTTGTGCTTGTGGCTGTATGTGTGTGCTTGAGTGGGCATCTCTGTGTGTGGATATGCCTGTATCTTGGTGTGTCCGTGTGTCCACCAGCCTACACAGCATCTGGCAACTCTTAACTGCTCAGCCAATGTCTGGTAACTGAACGAAAGTGTGCATGAGGGCTTGTGTGCATTGGTAGGAATCTGCATGGGTATGCACATGTGTGGCTGCGTCTGTATTCCCCTGTGTTCACTGGAATGTGCCTATTTGTGCTGTGGGCTGGGGTGGGGTGTGGACGGATGAGTGTCCTGTGCTAGGCGCACCCATGCCTAGGTGGGCTGGGTGTTTGACATATAAGCACACATTTCCAGAGCATGCTGCTGTCCCGATGAATGCAAGGAAGCAGACAGTTGGATGTCATTCTGAGTTTGTGGGCAAGGGTAGCACCTGGGTTCATCTCAGACACATGGCTACAATAATTGTGTGCACATGCGCCGTGAGGGCCCATGCGCCCAGCACCTGCATAGGCAGCTGAGATGGTCGTGATGTAGTCAGAGACACAGGGACAAAGTGAAAACAAAACCCTGGCCCCTTAACCTGCTACTCATAAAAGGCATGACTTTTGTGTTCTTCTAAGATAACCAGGGCTTAAAAGTGGATTTTTCTAAAAGCCACGACTCTTTACTGGAGCCCACAAATGCTGAGTAGACAACTAAAAGCAGAGCAAAACCTGACCTTCATTTTCTTTTTGTTGTGGTGGTGGTTTTTGTTTTTTGGTTTTTGGTTTTCTGAGGCAGGGTCTCATGTACTTCAGGCTGCCCTTAAAATTACTATGCAGCCCAGGCTGGCCTCAAACTCATGGCGACCTCCTGCCCCAGCCTCCCAAGTGCTAGGGTCACAGGTGTGTGTCACCACCCCCACCCTTGACCTACATTTTCAAAACCCTGGGTCAAACTTTGCTAGCTACAGTAGACATGTTACTCACATAGGGAGTGTCTGTCTAAAAAGTGGCAGAACAAGGGTTATTTGCCTTAAGTATATCTAGCCTCTCTCACTCCCCTTCAAGATAGAGGACATCAAGATAAAGGCAATTTAAGTACTTTGCAGAATTTTTTTTGTGCTGGGAATCAACTCAGGACCTCGCACTTGCCAGGCAGGTGCCGTGCCACTAAGCTATACTCCTGGCCCACTTTGAGGAATTTAAAGGGTCATCTGATGAGAAGCCAGTTCTATACAACAACCACCCACCCACTTTGGAGCGACACCTAAAAGTCCCCAGCTATTGCCCTCTAACTGTAGTCACCTGGGTCCCAGGAAGAACAGAGTCTCACATGACTGAAGCCATCAAAAACAGAGACATGGGGATTCCCCTCACGCCATGAGGATTTCGCCAGTTATGAAATCAGGCCTGTGATAATGACCAGCAGGACATGGCCCCTGCCCAGCTAAGCCTTAAAAGCTGGCCTCCTGCCTTTGTAGGTAGAATGCGCCCCTCCAGCTGCTCAAGCAGGTGTCCTTTTCAATCTCCTTACTCTCCTTCATTAAGGGCAGCTTGGTCACCATTTTCTCTTACTTTTTAATTAAAGCTTTCCTCCTCTGCAAAATTGTGCTTTAGTTCTAATTTCTATTATGTTCTAAGCAAGGACCTGTGCTAGCTGGTGACACAAGTGGCCAAGGGGCCCTAGGTCCAAATGGCCCTTGGTTAGTTTTTGTGCCCTGAGGAAGGAAATGCCTGTCATCTGCCTGACTGGTTAGTTCCCCTTTCACTCAGTGGGGGCTGCTGGGACTGCAGCAGCCCCTAGCCATTCTCACCACCCAGAACTTGGCTT
Organism: Dinomys branickii; assembly: GCA_004027595.1. Lineage (NCBI taxonomy): Eukaryota > Metazoa > Chordata > Mammalia > Rodentia > Dinomyidae > Dinomys > Dinomys branickii. The sequence goes on along the minus strand of PVLD010010989.1, from coordinate 62,393 downwards.
CCTTTGTGGGAACCAGGGGGACATTTACAGGAGTTCCCCTGAGGCTCCTCCCAAACACTGAAATTGAAGGTCTGGGGAAAAATCCCTGGGTCTGGGGAAAAATCCATGGCTCTGGCTCTGCAGAGGGAATCCTTGTTCTGTCTCTCTGTACTGCACTGCAGGGCAAGACCCTTACACCCACCAGCCATGGGAGCTTTAGCACTGTAGTTGGGATGCGTGGGTGGGTGGGCGAGCGAATGGATTAAAGGATTGCTGGATGGATGGATGGATGGATGGGTGGACAGACAGATGGCAGCCTGTGCTCAAGTCCTGCTTCTACCCTGGGATGGACTCTGAATGGAATGGATCTCCTGCTGTCAAAAGGGATCCCTCCTGATTCCAATAAGACTGAAAAGGGCCTTTAAACATGAAGACCCCTGAAAGAACCTTTGAGTTTGCATAGAGGATGCTCAAAGTTCCCCTTTAGGTGCTTGTTTTCTACAGAATAGACCTGGCCCAAATGGAAGTTACTTCACCTGGGAAGGGATGTCTGTCTGTCTGTCTCTTTCTCTCTCTCTCTCTCTCTCTCTCTCTCTCTCTCTCTCTCTCTCTCACACACACACACACACACACACACACGTGTGGCACACAGTACCCAGTGACCATTGTCTGCTGTGGACCTCAGAAAGTTAGCCCTCCAGTCTCAAGGTGCAATTCACATTTGAGAGCTCCTCATGGGATTGGGTGAATGCCAGCCAAGGTCATACCCTCACCTAGCTTTCTTTCCCCTCTCCACCCTACATCTGGAAACGCCCATGTCTGGAGAATGCCCCCCTAAGAACTTGCTTTTAGGAGGAGTCCTTCAGCTCAAGCTCTGCCTCCAGGGACCCCTCCTCCCATAGACAACAGGAAGCACCTATCAGCCTTGGCTCATTTAAAATGCATAGAATCCCAGGAGCTGAGCACGGGTTAGCTGTTACCACACCATTTCATGGTGAGGGAAGTGGAGATTTATAGAGGACAGAATGAAACAACGGAGAATAAAGTCCTTAGGATGAATTAAGAAGCCATCAACTGGAGCCTGGCAGGCAATAAACCTCCCATTAAGTCTCTTGGGATCTAGAGGAAGCTCCTCTGGGACCACCGACTGGCTCACCTCCCCTCTAGCCCTGCAGGTGGATGTCCAGGTTACACTTTAATGCTTCTCAATGATGGGAGGCTCACTCCCGCTAAAGAAACTCCTTCAGCTACTCATCTTTCACCCTCCACCCAGTATTTTTAAGCACCTACTGGATATAAGCTGTGAGGATACAAGGCTGATGGGAGAGATAACCAACAGAAAACAGCCAGGAAAGAGAAGCAGTCATGAACACAGGGGGAAAGAGGGATAGGCTGCTTTGAAGACTTATAGTGGAGAAATCTGGACTTGCCTAGGGAGCGCAGGGTCGGCTTGCGGAGGAGCTGGTGATGGAGCTGGCATTTGCAGGAGGAGCGAAAGCTACAAGGGGGCGAGGGAGGGAAAAGCGCTGCAGGAGAGGGAACTGCACCCTCCAAGGCCTGTGGGGGACAGGCACGGAGAGCGCCACGCACGCAGCCTTGGAAAGAAGGCAGTGAGAGGGCTCAGAAAACAGGCTGGAGAAGCATGATCAGGTGTGTAGGGCAAGGCCCAAACTTGCCCTCACCCTGAGAACAGCCCCAGGCCTCCAAATGCCAGATTGTCAGAGGTTTACCTTCCAGCACTTCTCACGACCAAGCAGCTCCTCCCGTCTGCTGTAGACATTCCCTCTCCCGCTACGATTCCTGTGCACACTCTAGCAGGGCCCTGCCTATGCCCCAAGTGACTCAGAACGCAGGCATTCAAGGCCCTCACAGAGACACACCTAGAAGCGCCTGTTTCCACCCCAAACTGCTTCAACAAGCAGCATCCCATCCGTAGCATGAGGGTGGCAGGTGGCCAGGACCAGAAAGGCAAGTTTCCAAGAGTCAGAAGAAGCCACCGAAAAAAAAAAAAAAAAAAAAAGAAGAAGCCACCGGAACAGGACCAGGTTCTCCTTTTGGGCCCCCACTCCTACCCTGCCACACACACAGGTGCACACACTTCAGACTGAGCTGACATTTACCCACAGGGTGGCCCTCCTGGGGCTCCTGGTTTGTCAGAGCAGGAGAAGGAAGAGGGGAAGGAATATGTAGCTGCTGAGGCTGAATGGAGGGGAGGCCCTTTGGAGGCAAACAGGTCTATAGAAAGCTGACCAGAGAACACCTGCGGACCCTCCACCTGACCTCCCTTCTCCCCAGACCCCACGTTCTGCCCTGGACCCCTGCGCTGTCAGGATGCCCTGCAACAAAACCTGCTAGACAATGAGGTTTAGCTGAGCACTAAAGCATAACGTTAGCATAATTGTCTGTAAAATCACACAGAGAGACACCAAACAAAGTCACGCTCAAACCATGCCACATTCATATATGGGTGCACATGCGCACGTGCACACACACCCCCCCACACGCATGCACATGCACATGCACACACACACACAGAGGAAATGGTTCCTGATCAAATGTAATCCTCAGAATTATCAGGGGAGCCTATTAAGTGCAGGCTGCTCGTAGCACAGGTATTGATTCATACTGTATCCAAGAAAGGCCCAGGAATCTGGCTTGTAAATGGTGTGGAACAAGATTAATGGCTCCCCAAAGATGCCTATACCTCTAGAGACAATTGTCCTCCAAACCCTAGCCAAAGTGCCTCCATCTTGTAGCAACCCACTGTTTAGCTTTCCCATGACCACTGCCAGGTGCTTAAACTATGTACCAGTCTGTAGCACAACACAAGGTCACCCCCACTGCAGCTGACCGTGCTTACTGAGAGCACCCAAGTCCCCAATAAGGGTGTGATAAGAGTTGAACACACACAACTCCCCCCGAGGGCCCTTCTTGCTTGCTTGTAATCCTGCTTTTGCTGCTTTAATGACTGCACTATAAAACCAGCAGCTTGACAAGGTGACTTTAGCAGCGCCATAGCCTACAATCCTCCACGGCTGGGAAGTTGCCTATTATGGTTTGTGTCTAGATGTCCCCCCAAAGCCTCATGCAATCATGGGGCGGGCTTCTAGTTTCTGACTGACTCATGGTCCAATGGGATTATGGGTGTGAGTGCTACACTCATGGTCCATTGGGATTATGCGTGTGAGTGTTGGGATTTGTGGGTATGAGTGCTACACCCACCCTGCACTGGGTGTAGCGGGGTGGGGAGCCTGCTTATATACAATATAAGGGAGGGAAAGAAGCTTGCTGCTGCTGCTGCCCTGCCCTTTGGCTCTTGCTGCTTTTGCTGTGTTCTGCCCCCATGAGTGGTTGCCCTTCCCCATGGGCCACGCTGCCTTGGAGCCAGCTGAGTATGGATTGAAACCTCCACAAATTGTGAGCTAAATAAACCTTTCCTTCCTTCATTGTGGGTGTCAGGTGTTTTGTCTCAGCAATGAGAGAAAAATAACCAAGACATCACCCTTAATAAACACATCTGCTCACCATGCTGCGCTTGTCTGTGCCATTCTTTGGACAGTTAGGGCCCTCTCAGTTGAGAGGCAGACATTTTTGTCACTCTGGGAGATGTATGGAACAGCACCTTAATCCCTAAACCTGTGAATTTGTCATGTAACATGCCAAAGGGGGATTAAGGTAGCAGGTGGAATTAAGGCTGTTATTTAGCTGACTTTAAAACAAAATGGTAAAATTATGGATTAACTGGGTATAATGGACGGAATGTTTGTATCCCTTTAAACACTTTAAAACTTTTTTTTTTAAACCCAGGGGCTTGCTCATGCCAGGCAAGTAATCTACTACTGAGCCATATCCCCATCTCTTTTAAATTTTTATTTTAAAGTGGTCTAACTAAACTCTGATCCTCCTGCCTCAGGCTCTTGAGTAGCTGGGATTATAGGTGGGCACCACATCTGTTTTAACCTCTAAAATTTATATAATACAATCTTGAAACCTAATATGATGGCATTAGGAGGTAGATTTTGGAAAGTAATTATGTCACAAGGGTGGAGTCCTTATAAATGGCATTAGTGCCCGTTATCGAAGGATCTTCAGAGAGTTCTCTCACTCTTTCTCTGCCTTGTAAGGACACAGGAGAAGAGAGCAGCAGGTAACTGGAAGAAAACCTTCACTGGAAGTGATCCTGCTGGCTCCCTAATCTTGGACTTCCAGCCTCCAAAATTGGGAGAAATAAACATTATTGCCTCTAGCCCCCCAGTCTATGGTACCTAAATGTAGCTGCCCAGATGGACGAAGACACTAGGTGAATGCAAGACCAAGAGTTTTTAAAAGGGCCGATGTGGTGGTGCACGCCTGTAAACCCAGCACTCAGGAGGCTGAGGTAGGAGGGTCGCTGTGAGTTCAAGGCCAGCCTGGGCTATGTAGTGAGTTCAAGGCCTGCCTGAACTGCATAGGGAGACCCTGTCTCAAAAAACAAACAACGATGTCTTTACAAGCAGAAGAGGAGTCTGAGTCTGAGAAGGAAGCAGAGGTTGGGGTGTGGTAAGGCAAGGACTCAGGCCGGTTATTGGCTTTGAAGATGAAGAAGACTCCACACCACGGGACACTGGCAGCCCTCAGAGGCTGGGAAAAGCGAGAAAGTGCCTTCCCCCTGGAGCATCGGGCAGGCACATGGCCCTGTGACACCTTGACATTAGCCCAGCAAGCTCAGAGTCAGACTTCTGACCATAACATAATAAATAAGCAAGGCCTGCTTTAAGCACCCAGAGCCCTGACCATTCCCGTGCAGTGGCTCTGCAGCTGGCCAGCCTCTGCTGCACCCACTGGCAACAGAGCCCCATTGGAAAGACACCCTCTAGGGGCCCCAGGATAGACACAGATGCTTCCCACGGTGCCGTCTCTTTTACCAGTGGGCTGCCCACCCCAGCTAAGGCCACAAGCCGTTGATGATCATGTTGTGCCACTGAAGATTCAAGAGGTCAGGCGAGGGGGAGGCCCTCACTCTGGAGATGCCGATACACAGGAGCAGGAAAGGGCACGGGGAAAGAGTGGGGACCCAAAGCCATGAAAGCTCAGAAGAATGAAGTCCCCACGGCAGAACGCCAGGCAGCAGCACTGACTGCCCAAGAGACCTTCCTGGTCTCATGACAAGCTGTAGAGCCTGCCTGGGGACAGGGTGACCTGGTGTCCCAAACATGTTATTGGACAGCTGTTTGACTTGGGCAGCTGCTTCCTTTGTGGGTCTGGACTCCCCAGATGGAGAATGGACGCCTCCCTTTTTCATTCCCCCCTCCCCCTTCTGCCTGTGAGCCTGGAGAAGCACATGGGGCTTGTGTCAGGTGTCACCCTCAGATGTCTTTGACTACCTAGTGCTTGTTATGGTCCTGGCTAATGATGTTACTTACATGTCTTTCAGTGATTCCTCAAAACACTCTAAAGAACCAGGCATGGTGCCCCACCCTTATCATAATTCCAGCACTCAGGAAGTTGAGGCAGGAGGAGCACCATGAATTTGAGGTCAGTCTGGGATACCTAGTGTGTTCAAGGCCCATCTGAAATACATAGCAAGAGCCTGTCTCAAAAAGCCTAAATAAATAAACAAATGAAAACAAATAAACAAACCAATAAGCATACTCTCTAAAGCAGCTCAGGGAAAGAAGCCAGACACAGGACAGATATTTTATAATCCCCCCTATAGGAGGTACCCAGGTAGGTAGATTTATAGATAGGAGGTAGCCGAGGGTGGTGGTGGAGGATGTAGGGACTTAGTGTCCAATAGCTTCAGAGATTTTGTTTGGGATCATGAGCATGTTTGGCAGGTGGTGATAGCTATGCAACAATGTGAATGTACTGAATGCCAACGAATTACACACTGCAAACAGTTAAAATGGTAAATTTCGTTAGGTACTTTGTACTACTGTAATAGTTAAGGCAGAATGTCTCCTTGCTTGGCTTTGAGATCCACCTCAGGGATTGGTGGAGCACCTTTCTGGGTATGTCTGGGTGGCCCATGGAGGTGTGGCACTAGAGTCTATATCTGGTCCTCAGCCCCTTCCTCTCTGGCACTGTTCTCCTGCTCTGGATCCTGGCTGCCATGAACTAAGCAGCTTCCCACTGCCAGGCCCTTCCACCATGATATTTCTGGCTTGGAGCTAGCAGACCATGGACTGGATCCTCTGAAACTGTGAGTCAAATTAAATCTCTGCTCCTTTAAGTTGTGGGTATCAAGTATTGCCTCCCAGTGATAGGAAAGCTGGCTAATACAACCATAATTGAATTTTTATAAATATATCCTAAAGCAGAGATGATTCATCCTATTTTAACCTAAGGAAACTGAGGCCCACACGGACGATTGACTTGCCAATTGTCTCACAGCAGAAAATAGGAGGGTTGAGATTTGAACCCCAGTTTGACTCTAAATTCAAGACCCTTTTCTTTGTTTTACCCCAGGAACAGTGCAGAGAGTGACGCAGACGTGAGTTTCGGAGGAGCCTTGCAAAGACATGAGGAACAAGCATAGCTCTGAGGTCACAAACAGGCCATTGTGGGGGAGGAGGGAGGAGACCATGCCTGGTCCTCTCACTGCCACCCCCACAGCTTGGCAGCTTCTCTGAGTTAGCAACCCGTGTTTTCCATGACGATATTGGAAGCAGCTGGCCCAGGAGACCAGCCAATCACAGCCCCCTTTTCGGGGAGGAGAAGCTGCAGACATCCATCTGCTCTCTGTTTGTAACAACAGTCACTAGAGAGTACTCTGACAATCCTGCCGCGCGCAGGGAGGAAGCAACAAGGGCGGTCAGCGGCCACCCAGGGTTACACAGCAATCCTGCAGAGGTCTTCAGAACCACGACCCTCCAGACCCTCATGCGAGCTGGGCTGTCACCCTCCACCCGGCTGGGATGCCCTATGGCACACAGAGAAGCTGAGAGACACTGTGGGAAGACAGGCCCTGCCCCCATCACAGAAAAGCACAGAACAGAGGAACAGGTGGCTGGAGAATAGGCCTAATTGCCATGAGCAAAGCAGGAAACAAAAGCCCAGGAAAGGGGTGGTCATTCCCAGGGGCCATCATAATTGGTGAAAAGAGCAAACCCATTGTATTCTGTACCTTTTGTTGTGTAACAAATTATCCCAGAGCTCAGGGGCTTAAGACAGCAAATGATGATCTCACAATTTCTGGGATCCAAAACCTGGTTCAGCCTAGCTAGATGCCTCTGGCTGGAGATTTTCCAGAAGGATGGGATCAGGATTTCCCCTAAGAGAGGCTGCTCCTCTCAGTCTGCTCAGGTGGCTACTGGCAGGATTCAGTTCTTCTGGAGCTACTGACCTGAAGGTCTCCATTCCTCACTGGTTGTGGCTAGAGGTCTTTGCTCAGTTCTGTACCACACAGACCTCTCCCTGGAAGAGCCCTCAGCGTGGCAACTGGCTTCCCCCAGTCTAAGCAAGTGGGAGAGGGTGAGGGATGGCAGCTACCATCTCTGTAACCCTATCTCTGAAGTGGCAACCAGCATCTTTCCTTATTCTACTCACACTAGGAGCAAGTCACTAGTCCAGCTGACCTCAGGAAGCAGGAATAACACTAGAAAGGGGTGGCTGAGGCCATCTTAGAGGCCGCCTCCCACTGCCATTAGATACCTGCTTCTGAAATACTCCTTTGTTGGGGTGGAGCTGAAGTGGTCACAAAGGCAGCAACTTGGCTCCCTGGGAGCCGCCATTTTGGAAGGGGGCAGGAAGACCCAGAGTGAGAAATTACATGTGACGTGTATGATGTCATGGGTCATTAAAATGTAACAACCCCCTGCACACCCACCACCTGCCTTAGGTCCTAGAACAGGACTGAGATAGGAGGTAGGGTGTGGCCAAGCTGGCTGGGGAAATAAGTAGAACCTGTCAATTACAAGATTCCAGGGCAGCACCAAGTAATTCCCAGGCCCTGTATATGGAACATCTCTCAGGTTCCCACAAGATATGGATGAGACATAAGGACACAGATGCCACGAGGAGCCCACTACCGTGACCCTTTCACAGTAGCCCCCCCCAAGTCTACCAGACCCAGAGTGTACTTTTTTTTGTTCTTTTTCTCTTTTCCTCTTTTGTTCAGCCCAAGTTCACTCTGCAGAGCCAGTTTTTCCCTTATTACCCCTTCGTTCACCTCTCACTTTTCAAATAAACTTTTGGCACCAATTTTGGCTTGTCTTGTTCAATTCTTGGCTCAAGGTAAGAAGGACCTGGAGTATGTTTAACTGACAAGCCTTTTCTCAAGGAACTACACATTAACACAACCAATCCTGCTGAAGCTACCTGTCCATTCTCCTCCATCCTGTCTCCTCTCTCTCAGCCGTAACCACGACTACAGTTGCGTTCCTGATTCCCTTGCTTTGCAAGGCCTGTTGGAGTCCTAAACATTATTATTTGGTTTTTCCTTAGTCTGGAAACCCTTATCCTCACAGTATCACACTGTAGAGCCATTCTCAGCCACAAGGTCCTGAGCTCCTTCGATGATGAGAACAGCCAAGTCCTTTCAGGAAAATCAACATGACAAGCTCCTCAGGAGAACCAACAGCCCCCTTCTTCCTCTCCAGTTCTCCTTTTTATGCTGCTGGCAACAATCCTCAGCTGGGTCTCCCACACCCCGCACCACGCTGATCAGTTCAGCTGCGTGTTCCAAGTTAACCACCAGTTGTCAATCCACCACAGTCTTTCCCTTTTGTTTGGATTAACCTTGTGTCAGTACCCAGAATAATTTTATTTCTGATTCATGAGATTCCACTGGCAGGCCGCAGTCCTCCCAGGTACTGATTGTACTTCCTTGAGTGTCCTCGGGACCAGGTGCTCATTGTTTCCTGAAAGGCTCTGGCTGCTAGAAATTTCTTCCTTGAGCTGAGGGAGAATCTGCTTCCTGACTGTCCCCCCGGGTCCGGATTTGTCCCTCATGCTGTGGGACGTGTCCTCACATGATCGCCCTGCAGGAGAGAGCAATGGTTCCCTTCTGTCGCCAAGTCCTCTATACTCGTACTGTATGTGCTCCCCTCCCCCAGCTTACGTCTCTCCAGCCTCCAGAAGTCAGGTCCTCCACCCATCCGACCACTGCCTTTCTTCCAGGCCTGTTCTATGTGGACTATAGTCTAGTCTAAGACTATAATCTAGCCTTCCCACCGTGGGTCTAGTTGCGGTCCCTCTAGCAAGTGACTCTCAGTTCCACTTCGGCCTGGAGCTGCACTCAAGAGCAGTGTATGATTTGACCAGCCCTGGGACAGTGCTGGGTGCTCCTCCATGTCCCGGCTGGTTCAGGGCTCTTGCGGGTGGGAAGTGACTGACGCTGACGCTGACATTGCTGCTGGCTGAGGAGGAGACACAGCACCTTTCTGAAACCGCCATCGAGGTTCAGCCCGTGGCCCTGTCACCTGCCTCGGCAGAGGTCCCAGTTCTGCTAATGTGCAAGGCTTCCTCTGAGTGCTACTCCTAGTTCTGAGCAGCAGGACCCCAGAACGCACATAGGATGATGGTCTCCTGGCTCTTTCTGCTGATAACCACATCTATGCCTACTTTTATGTCAATGAAGGCAAGAGAAGAAAAGATAGTTTTGGAAAACTGCTTGTTTAGGATAAGCTCCAGGAGAAGCAGAATTTTCAAGTCAACTCAAGGAGAAACTGCTGTGGACCCACTCCTTGAAAGGACTTGCAGAAAGCCAACGTGGAGCTGCGGAAGACAGCGTTGCCGGCTCTCCTTCCACGGCTGTGTGCTCGCTCTGCCTTAGCTTTTCTTCCTGAAACAGGTGTTTGTTCCTGTGAGCCCCCAGGGAACAGAATCCATGTCTAACCCTTGCTGTGTCTCTCCCAGGACACAGCCCAGTGCTTGGCTCCTTCTTAACACAGAATCCTAGGAATCAAGAAAGTCAGCGGGGAAGGATCATCTGGGACCAGGTTGTGTCAGTGCTGTGCTCAGACACCTTCAGTGGCTCCGCCTTAGCTGCAGGACACATTGCAAGCTCTTGGGCAGATATTCATGACTTTCTGGGTACCAGCCCAAGCCCCATCTCTTTATCCTCATTCTATCAGGCTCCCCACATTCCTGGTTCTCCAGTCCCCAGTCACGTGGGACACAGGGCACAATCCAAGGCTCACTGGGGGAGGCAAGACTGTTCGGAGGGACAAAGAGTGGAGATGTGCTATGCAGAGCTGGCCTCAGGCAATTTTGAGCTTACAGTGCCCTAAACTCAGTAAGCTCACAGCTGTGGCTTGTTGGATCCAATGTACAGTCTGAGGTCTGCAGGGCAGGCGACAGGGAAGGAAATGCCCAGGGGCAGGGCCTGCAAGGCCAGCTAGAACCACACTGGCCTCTCACCATGGCACTGACCTGCCGGAGAAACTGGAGACAAAGAAACTGAAGGAGAGGCCCCAGTGGGGCAGCAACAGATACAGACCTGGCTGCTACAGCCCCCAAAACATGACCTGGGAGATCCATGACAACACAGGAGAGCTGCCTCAGTGTCTCTGCCCTGACCTTCTGAATATAAACACAGCTTGTCTTTCACTTCCACTTTTCAAATCTCATGCAGATTTTTCTTAAGGCCAATTTTAACCCAAAGGAAATTCTAAGGAACATAATTGCAGCTCAGCTAAATTTCACCAGACACACACTTCCGGGACCTGTTTCCTCTCCCTGAATGTGCTTCCCTGATCTCCTCCTGAACAACTCCTGTTCATCTATCAAAGTCCCCCCACAAGTCTGTCCTGTCCCCCCCCAACCCCCGCCCCCAGCAGACCTAATGGCCCCAGGATATTCAGTACCCTCCTGTTTTCCCACATCATATTTCCTTCCATCCTCCAATGTGAGGTTGGGCCTGTGTCATCCCTGTGACCGAGGGTCTAGATGCTACTAAACATTATCTCAGTCAGTCTCGCAATGACCTTTTGAAGCAAAATGTTCCCATTTTCCTTATTTTACCTGGAAGAAGCTTAAGGTCCAAAAGGCAAAATACATTTTGCCTAATTCTCCACAGCTGTATTCTGCAGAGGTTGAACCCAAACTCTGGTCTGTTTGACTCGAGAGATCAAATTCTTTAATTGTATTTTGATACTGGGGATTGAATCCAGGTCCTTGCATATGTTAGGCAAGCAGTCTCGCGCCAGGCATCATGCCTAACTATTTTTAAATTTAATTTAATTATTATTGTGTTTTTGTTTTGTTTTGTTTTGTTTTGCTTTTTTAAAGAAAAGATCTAAGTTGCCCAGACTGCCTTGAAATTCTTATCTTCCTGTCTCACCCTCCACCATGCCTGGCCAGAGCTCAAATTCTCTCTCCTTTTTTTTTTGTCTTGTTGAGACAGGATCTCGCTATGCAGTTCAGGCTGGCCTTGAGCTCATTTTGTAACCTAGGTTGGCCTCGAACTCGCAACGATCCTCCTGCCTCAGCCTCCTGAGTGCTGGGATTACAGGCAAGTACCACCATGCCTGGCTCAAATTATCTTTTTTTTAAGAGAGAAAAAAATAAAATAAAAAAACCCCAAACAATAAAAATGATACAGAATTTCAAAGCAAGATGATAGAAAATTAACAATGGCTATTATATTGCATATTGTTATCTTCAAAGTTGCTCAGATTACCAAATACAGGCATGCAAAATCAAACAATATAAGCACTAACTAGTCCTTTCAATGAACTGATAGAAATTAGTAGTACAATTATCTTAGCTACTGTGTGTGTGTGTGTGTCTGTATGTGTGTATATATATATATATATATATATATATATATATATTGCCTTTTTGTTTTTTGTGTTTTAATTTTTCCTTCCTTCTTTTCTTTCTCTTTTCCCCCATCCCAGTTGTTCTTTCCTTTTGAGCAGTTTCTTTCCCTTTCACAGTATCTATTGTACCTTTTGGATCTTATTTACTCCTTCAGTTTCCTACCCTAGGGAGACAATATGATGTTTACACATGTGAGTCTGGTTTATGTCACTTATGAGTATGGTCTCTAGTTGCATCCATTTACATATAAAAGTCTCAAGTTTTTATCTTTCTTTATAGCTTAGTAGTACGCCATTGTATAAAAGTACCACATCTTTTTTATTCATTCATCTGTTGATGGACATTTGGTTTGTTTCCACAATTTAGCTGTTATAAATTGAAAAGGAATGAAACACAAATTCTTAATCACCCAGCAATGCTTAAGGTGAAAAATACCTGTGGGGTGAGCAAATGTCCTGTTTGCCTAGGACTGAGGGTGTCCTTGGAAGGTAAGCTCTTTAGTTTTAAGCTGCGGACAGTGCTAGGCAAACCAGGACAAGTTGGTCACTCCAGGAGAACTGCTCTGAGTGTGCAAAGGCAGGAGAGGAAAGACCTTGAAGTGTTGAATTTGTACTTAGGAATAGAGTTTTGTAATTGGCTTTATTTGTCATCCAATCCCTTCCTTTCTCAGGGGCTAGGCCTTCTGCTTATTTGGAAAGCAAATGTGGGCGATTATGGTTCGGTGGTTACAGGCTTGCACAGGAGACCCAGGGAGGAAGTTGAGAGTGAGCAGAGAGAAAAGTCTGCCTTCCTCCAAGTCCAAGGGGAGCCTAGTGGCCAAAGCTGAGATTCCTGGATCCTGCAGGGCCAGGGCTTTTTCCTGAGTCCTACCTCATCGAGGTGGCTAAGGAAGCCCCAGGAAGATCCATAGAAGTGGAATTGCAGCCTCCTAAATGTCAGTGGTGGGAGGACTTGCCCGCTCCCACCCTGTCTGTTCAGCCCTGGAAGGGGACTTTTCCAAGGTCATGGGTGATGGAGAGCCAAGGAGCAGCTAAAAGCCAGGTCTCCAGGCTGCTGGCAGATTGGAGACTCTCTGGGCAGGAGAGAGCGCCTCCCGCATGGTGAGGTGTGGCCCAGGGACAGGGTTTGCACACTGAAATGTGCGTGAGCGTGATGAGGGCTGCTTTCATGCCTGGCCCAGCAAAACTTCCAGGCCAGCCCCTCTCTGTGTCTGCCCTGGTATTGGGAACTGAGGTGACAAAGGCAGGTCCACCCTCAGCCTGGGCACCACCCCACCAGCCTGGAACCTCCCCCGGCCAGATCGAATCAGGAGGGGCAAATAAATCCCTACTGTGTAAGCCCTTACACTCTGAGTCTAAAGAGGAAGTTGAGGCTACACCAGCAATAAATTTAGGAGGGCTTGGAACATCCAGGGACTGTGAAATTGGGGTGGCAAGTGGGGGTGGAGGGTGTTCGACCTCTGTTACCCAATGAAGGGGATGGGCAGTGGCACCACCAGTGCTACCTTGGTGCAAGTATTTTGTGAGTACTGGGCAAGCAACGGCCATCATAATAATGATGGGGTCTGCTAGAAGAAATTGCATCTGCCTCTAAAATTGCTCCATCAACCCCACAGACCTCACCTGTTGTGGGGTGTGGACATGTCACAGGGGAGCAGCTGGGCTGCAGAGAGTTTGACTTGGTTTTGTTTTCTGTGTTGGGGACCACTATAAAGTGGTTCTGAGTTGGATTTAGTATTAACCAATTGGCTTTCCATGTTTACTTGAAGTTGTCTGAAGCTTAGGCGCCTTGTCCGCCACCCCAACTAACTACCAGGAGACTCCAGCTGCAGGCATCTCGCTCCTGCTGTGAGGGCCTTCCTGGAGATCACATAGTTCTCCTAAATTAATATAATGTATTACGTGAAAAAGTCCTGCCCAGATTCCCACCTTTTCTTGAGTATCCTCCTCCTTTGTTTGTAAACCAAATAAATGCAGGCCGCCCAGAGAAGTCTTTGGCTGACTCAGACAATATTGAAGCTGTAAGAGAGTGAGTCCCTCCTGGGGCCCTGAAATCATTTCCATTGTCTCATTTATTTCAGCCTTCGGCCATCCACTCACTTGGGAGATTGTGGGCCTGATCAGCCTGCAATAACTTAGGGTTATTTAACTCGGTTTTCGATATTTTGGTGCCCAACATGGCTTGAACCCACAATCTTATCAAGGACTTTTAATCCTTGGATTCTGGCAAGGAAGTCTACCTAGAGTGGAAAGTGTGGGAGACGGAGAAGGCCTTCACAGGACAAATATTTCACCAGGGATGCCTGGGAAGAGAGGAAAGGAAAGCATTCCACAGGAATAGGAGCGAGTCTTCCTACTGTGAAAAGCCGTTTTATCTAGGAGTAAAAAAGGGCCAAATTATCAGGCCAGGAGCAAGGCTACATACAGATGCTCCAAGTTTGCTTAGAAAAAGTCAGTTCCCCTGGGACATTTTCTTTTTTTTTTTTCTTTTATTTATTTATTTTTTATTTTTTTATTTTTAAAAATTTATTTATTTATTGTTATTATTTTTTTAACGTATGTGGTGCTGGGGATTGAACTCAGGGCCTTGTGCATGCAAGGCGAGAGCCCTACCACTGAGCCACATCCCCATCCTCCTGGGACATTTTCATCTTGCAACTGAGTTTGTTCAGTTTAAATCCACAACAGAGCAAACAACCAATAGTCTCTAAATTATTAGAAGACTTAAGAGATGTAAATGCTTACATACTTCCTATGGGAGTGCTACAACCAGGCCTGCTAACCAACTGCAGTTCCGAAAGGCTGGCCTAAATGTCTATAATTTCTTTAGATATATTTTTGCTATGTAAAGCCTTACAAAAGGATTCCACAAATGCTATTAAATAAAACAGAAAGGGGAGAGGGAAGAGTTCTAGATAAGTGATAATATTAACCTGAATTTTAGTAAGTCTTACAGAGAGAGATCACAGAGCACTTGGAAGGTCTGAGTATGTGACAGTGTGTGAAGATGGTGTCTAAGATGGGAGCTACAGAAAGGGACATGAAAGTTACTGATGTTCTTAAGACAGAATGAAATACTAAAAGTATATTAATTACAGGTAAAAGGTTTTTATTTTTTCCAAATTCTTTTTATAAGAGATCTCTACTAATTAACCTATCAAAAAAAGGAAATAAAGTTCGGACTAGTCTTAAAAAATTATTGTAATTGAATGTGGCCTAAAATATATTGAGTGTACTCTTACTTTATAAGCAAATTGTCTTGTGCATGTGTTTTTGTTTGTTTGTTTCTCTGTCCAATACGTAAACAGCTGTTTTATTTGAGCTCAACAAATTTTTCTTCTTTTATGTTTTTTGATTTTTGAAGCAATCGTCTGTAATCTAATTTGGTTTATAGGTAAATATTATCTAAATTAAAGATTTGCTTCCACCAAGTTGCCAGCTGGTCAAAATTATGTTAAAATTGGTTTTATAAATGTCATGAACATTGTTGTTTATATATTACAACCTGAGAATCTCTCACTGTTCAAAAACTGATGTGTCAAATTATGATTGGATGTTCATAGGACACACAAAATGGGTTAAGATAAATAAAAACACCTTCAGGTGGAGAGAGAGATCGTTGGGCAGGACTCCAGTCAATGAATAATAAAGCAGCTGCCTGGAATAACATTAACCAGTTTTGTTCATTAATAAGGAGCCGCAATAATCTCCACAGTCTTATGGGAGATACCTCAATAATATTGCTCAAAATATATTGTTGTGATATGTTTATGTTGGTCGTTGTCAAAAGGTTAAATTTTCAAAAAAATAAGACAATAAGGTTTTCTGATTAAAAGATGCCATTGGTGCCAAACTAAATGAAGAAAACAAAATAATAATAATTTGTCATTGCTAATTTCGTGGTGTCTTAAATGTATTCATGCTTTCAAAGTGTACGGTATTCTAAAATGTAAAACTGGAATTGTTTATATAATGTTAGACATCTGCCTTTCTCTTGTGCTCCAGATATTTGTAATAAGAGGTTCATGTCAGGTCGACATGAGGTCATCATTCAAATGATAATATTTTTTAACAAAAACGTTTGTGATGTATATGCTATGTATCTGCCACTACATTTAGAGATGCTTAGATATTGAACAGCCCAGACAATGTTACAAAATTCTTCAATGACATCCTGTTGAACAACAAATTAGATAAAAGCTTCTTAAGTATTAGGTAGGGATGATTGACCAGAAGGGCTAATCTATCCCAATATTTAAATGGAATTTAAATGTGGTTTAAAATGTGTTCAGATGTTTAAATGTTACACATTTAAATATGTTTCATAAATGTCCATGTCTGTTATGTTGTGACACTATGTATGGTTTTTTATTTCAAATTTTCTTTGTAAAACCGTATAACTGTTGTCTGTTAACATTCTTCAGAGATTCAACTACTAGAACATCCATGATTGGTAAGAAATAACACTTCTCTGACAATACTTTATATTTCAAGGTGCTTAATACTCAGACAAAATTTTAATAATTAAGTTCACTGCTTCCATTACAATGTAATGCCATTAATGTCTCTGCTGGATGTTTAACAACTGAGGTTTGGAGGCCAAAAATTAGAGAGATAAATTGGGCTAAGAGGACACCAATATTTTGGCAAAAGCCCTCCAAGGTCAAATAGCACCCAGACTATAAGAGAACCTCTGCTGCAACTTCATAACTCGGTTGAGTCCCTGATCTTCTGATCAAGATTATGGGACCACAGAGGAAAGTGACTGTACAGTGTATAGTGTGGCTAAGGAGAGTCACGAGGAAAGTCTCCCAAGCTTTCACAGAAGCATCTTGGTCAAGCAATGGCCGTGACTCATCCTGATGGCTGACACTGGCAGAAGTACTGAGAGACACTGTACATGGTTCCAAGGTAAATCCTGAGATTTAACTGACCTTAATAGATAACAAGAAATTAATTTTAATTAATACAGGTTTCACTTTAACTTGGTCTTGAACAACCAGCAGAAAAGCACAACTACAAGATATTATAAATAAGGTGGCCCATACAGTTAATAACATGGGGACAAGGGTATATTTGTGTATTACCGGGTCATAAAACATTATTGTGGATGCCCTCCTGGAACACAGGGCCATAGAAAGAAGAGATCTTCAAACCTATGGTGAAGTCTGCTGCCAACAGATCTGTCATGGATTCTACAATGGACCGATTATATTAACATGCTTGTGTCTTTTACTTCTGTTCTAACAATACTAGTCACATTTCAACTGCTACATTTACAAAAACAAAAAGGAGGAGTTGTTGGGGACCACTATAAAGTGGCTCTGAGTTGGATTTAGTATTAACCAATTGGCTTTCCATGTTTACTTGAAGTTGTCTGAAGCTTAGGCGCCTTGTCCGCCACCCCAACTAACTACCAGGAGACTCCAGCTGCAGGCATCTCACTCCTGCTGTGAGGGCCTTCCTGGAGATCACATAGTTCTCCTAAATTTATATAATATATTATGTGAAAAAGTCCTGCCCAGATTCCCACCTTTTCTTGAGTATCCTCCTCCTTTGTTTGTAAACCAAATAAATGTAGGCCGCCCAGAGAAGTCTTTGGCTAAACTCAGAAAATATTGAAGCTATAAGAGAGTTAGTCTCTCCTGGAGCCCTGAAATCATTTTCATTGTCTCATTTATTGAACCCTTCGTCATTCTCTCACTTGGGGATTGTGGGCCTGATCAGCCTGCAATAACTTAGGGTTATTTAACATGGTTTTCGATACTTCTGGCTGTTGAGGAAAGAAGTGTCCTCCCCAGAGCTGAGCTGATGTGAGTTGCAGTGGAGGGGATATTTGGCTCCGGAAGGAATGGAAGACATAGTCACCCGAGGAGGCTTGAGTACTGTCCTTAGCCAGGAGAAGATGTGAGCCCTTTGTACTCCCAAGTTCCCAGCCTTCTGGAAGGCCTAAACCACCAGAGAAAGGGGCAGAAGATACACTTAATATTCCTAGGTGTAGAAAGGAGGACGCTGGGCCTTGGGGAAGAGGGTCTGGGTCCTGAACTGTAAGGCAGGACATCATGAGGCACAGAAGCCCAGACCCCTTATCACTGCCCCAACCCCTTGTGGGTTGGGGGCAGGGCAGAGCCTCACCACCCAGTGCTGAGTTCAGCGCACCAGAGACGAAGTTGCCTGTTGAGTCCCACTCTTTGCAAGGGTCATGGTCACCTGAACCAGACTCACAGCAACCTGAGGCTGCTGCAGACATCAAGGATTGTCCCCCATGCAGTGCCACACAGCAGCCAACATCAGGGCCTCAGCAGTAGGCACAATGGGTAACCCCTCGTCCTGGGTTACTGCATCCCAGCCTTCCAGTCCAAGAGCACGAGCAGGATTCTGGCCCAGCTGGATTTAGTGCAACTTGAAGGCTAGAGATCAGATCTGATTTGCCGCCAGAAGGATGAGTGAGTCTGTATGTGTCACTGGAACTTAGAAGGAAGGCGTCCATAGTGATGCCTGTGGGCCTCGGCGCAAGTTCTGTCCACCAGCCCCAGCCCAGTGTCCTTTCCCTGCCCCTATGGTGCTAGCTCTTGGCATCACGGGCATGTCTGTCCTCTCCAAGAGCAAACCAGACCCAGGCAAGCAGGAGGGCTTGGGGTGGGGTTCAGCCCCCAAAACACATGTCCTGGCTCTGGAGCAAAGGCAATGAGGCGAGTTGCTGACCAAGGCGGGGAGGAAGCGAGTTGCAGCAGGCATTCTCCGCAGGCTCAGAATGACTTATTCAAGGATGTTCTTGGCAGGAGAGGGGCTGGGAAGGGTGCAGAGCATTGCCAAGGCTACCAGATTTAAACGTCTACAAATTCATTCATTTCCTAGGCAGCCCATGGCTCCCCATGTTGGAAGTGAGAAACACAGCTAGGGTAAGAGTTCCATACTGAGAAGCTGAGAGTGGAAAGTCATCCCTCGGTCGCGTTCCTGAACCCAGGGCTTCAGGCTGAGGATGTAGCTCAGTGGCAGAGCACAGGGCTCTGGGTTCAATCTTCAGATAGAAAAAAACCAAATCCTATACCAGAAGCTACAGCCTGTGTTTGAGACAACCTCAGCTCACAAGCCCCATAGGTTTCCTGTCACTGAAAGGACACAGATGCTGGGGGCTGCTTGGGCAAATCCCTTTATGCTTCTGAGCTTCAGTTTCCCTATCTGTGAAATGGGACTCATACCAGTGGGCAGATAAGTTTGTTGTGGGGAAATCAAAAGAGATAAAATGTGAAAGCTGTGTGTTATACTCATTGTGATTGATGCGTGAGTGCTCAGGCTTGGCCCTGTTCCTGCCCAACCTCATTTAATCCTCCCTAGGATCCTACTTGTCAGATGAGACAGCTGGGGCCTGGAGAGGCAAAGTGATTTTCTCAGGGTTTCTCAGCTTCCAGAGTTTGTCTGAAACCCAGCAGTTTCTGGACGCTTCCTCATCCCACCTGCCCCACCGCCTCTGGGTTTCGCCCTTGACTTCCTAACCAGGGCAGGTTGTTATGGGTCCCCCAGGTGAGGCTGAAATCCACAGAGGAAGATAGAAGTGTCATTCTGAGGGGGGGGGGGGTTTGGGAAGGTCAGAGGTTGAGCTGAAAATTTCCAAGGAAAAGCAAGCTATCGGCAGGAAGAGAGAGGAAGGAAAGGAGTCTTCGCCGGGCAGCAGCTGCAGGTGAAGTAACATTGGGAAAGCAGAGGCACATGAGACCGATTGGAGAGAAACAGTGGGGAGATGCAAGTGGCAGGAGCAGAGGTTTCCAGAGCAGAGAACTGAGCAGAGGCTTCACAGTTGGGGCTGTTCGTTTGTAAAAAGGAGCCATCATTTTTCTTCCAGCTTCCTTGATAAGGACAGGAGACTGTAAGCTCTGTGAGGGCCAAGATCAGGTGGCCTCTGGTGCTGCAGCTCCAGCATCCAGCCTGGTGCCTGGATCCCTGGACCATGGGAGGAACTAACATTTGGAGAATGAATGGGAGCTGGAGGGTACGAATTCATGCATGTTTTGTTTTCAGCAGATTTACACCTGTATTGTCATATGACCTCCTCTCCTCCTAGAAAGGGAGCATGCTGTGACCAGGCTGAGAGGGCTGAGAGGAACAGGAAAGGATCTCCCACCCTAGGCCTTTATCTCAGGATATAGACTACAGGGGGAGGAAGCACAGGCATCCCCCCCCTCGCTGTGTCTGTGCCCTGGAGACAATTAGGAGACAATTCTCCAGGGGCCTCCCAAGTCCTGCAAGCAGAGCTACAGAGCCCTCTTTTGTGGACTACCTTTTCAAGGACTCTTGCATAGCAAACAGCCTTGGAAGAGAGAACATGTGTCTCTCTCTGAAGCAAGGTGGGCGTGCTTACTACCCAAGGCAAAAGATGTGGGTTCTCTAAGTTCAGGGTCCCTCTTTTGTAACACAGCTCCGTATGTATGCAGTCATATAGCTGGGCATGTCTGTGTCATTCCTGTGCTGAATTTGTTAAAATACAAGCCACCCAGCTAGATTTGAATTCCAGATAAAGAATGAATACTTTTTAGTATATGAATGTACCATGCAATATCTGAGGAGTGCTAAAAAATGCATTCATTGTTAATCTGAAATTCAAAATCAACTGGGTACCTTGTATTTTTATTGTGTGTGTGTTTTTTTAAAATCTGGTAACCTATTCCTGCAGGACTGGAGTGCAAGCAGAACCTCTGTAAATATACTGATGCCTGTGCTACTCACTACTCTGTGAGCAATAAAGTCCTTTGTCTCTGACCCAAGAGGCTCATGTCTTCTACCAGTACCCAAATGAGCTCCCCAGAAGGGCAAAATTTTCTGTCATTTCTAGCTTTTGATTGCTATCGCCAGCCTAAGCTCAGAGCCTGGCATAGAACTGGCAGCCAAAAAAATATTTGTGGGATGAATGGTTGTCAATCTGTGGGAATCACTGCCAAGCACACAGAATTCCTTGGGGATGCAGAATGTGTGACTGGTGGTTGGTGAGGCAACTTTACATCTCACTCACTCCTTATTGTTTCCATGGTTACTATAACTACCTAGTGCTTCACAGCTTCCAGAGAGCATTTCCATGCATTATCTCATTCAATATCCCAATGACTCTCTAAACTATATATGATTATTCTTACTTTAGGGATTAGAAACTGAAACTCAGCATCAAGAGGTATGTTGTACAGGGACATACAGGCAGGAAGTGGCATGGCTGGGAGTCACTTAACCACAGAGGGCTTACTAACATCCACTATCTGCCTCATGCTGGGCTACGCCCATTATATCCTTTACCTAGTGAAAGTTTTATAACTTCTTATCTTATGGGCATAATCAGCCCTCAAGGGGTCATAGAACAAACATGCCCAGATTCACAGAGCTTAGGAATGTGGCAAAGTTCAAACGAGAATTTATTTCCTTTTGATGTCACAGCCTGTGCAGAAATAGTAGGAGGCAGTGGTGCTGGGGAGGGCCAGGGCCCAAAACAGAGGACAGCATCCCAGGCAGCCACATCCTTTGTTGCAATTTGCCAGTCAACAGACAGGAAGTACAAGACAGGGCCCAGGCTGGGGGCATACCTGCTTTTGTAGAAGCTAAACTGGCCCAGTATACTGAGGTTTGCCGCAACAGTCCAGTCCCAGCTGGGACTTGCAGTACTGAATGGAGACAGCCACACAAACTGCATCAACCCAGCGATCACACCTCCTGAGACCTCAGCAAAGGCAACCATTCACTGTGGGGCCTGCAAATGGTGACTGAGCTGCCTCAGGCTAGCAACAGTCTCAGGGATGGAATAGTAGCTCAAAACATGGTATTTTTCTATATATCCTTAGGAAAAGTTGACTTTTTTTTTTGAAAAGTACTCTTTCACACCAGCATTTCACAATGTTTCCTGAAACATTAGTTTCCAAGAAAAGGGAGAAGAAAATGCTATAGTTAAGCAGGTTTGAGAGATGCCATGGCCCACTCTTTCTTGGATTTACAGAGTTACCAGTACATTGAAGCCTCTGCCAC
Organism: Dinomys branickii; assembly: GCA_004027595.1. Taxonomy (NCBI): domain Eukaryota; kingdom Metazoa; phylum Chordata; class Mammalia; order Rodentia; family Dinomyidae; genus Dinomys; species Dinomys branickii. The sequence goes on along the minus strand of PVLD010010989.1, from coordinate 40,668 downwards.
GTCCTGTGACACAGGCCACAGGCACATTTTATTTAACCTGGAAGTTCTTAGAAATACCTAATGGTACCTTTTCCTTCATCCAGTGATTTTATTTTATTGGGTGGTCATTCTTATTAAGACATTCTGAGCTGGGCATGGTGGCTCACTCCTGTAATCCCCGCACTTGGGAAGCTGAAACAGGAGGGTGCTGGGAGTTTAAGGCCAGCCTGGGCTATACAGTGAGTTCAAAACCAGCCTGGTCTATGTGAGACCTCATCTAAAAAAAAGACATTCTGGAGAAGGGGAGCGTGAGGACCACCACACTGCTCACTTCAGGGAACACCACTAGTAAAAAGGGGAACACCGTAGGGCACAATTTTTAGTGTGGCATATAATCCGTGGAAACAGCACCACGTGGAGCCGTGTGAGCAGCAACCCTGGCCAGGATTCACCAACAACAAGCAGCTCTGAACCAGGTATGTGGCACACACCTGGAATCCTCTCAAATAGGAGTACTGCAACTTAGTGACTTAGTGAGACTGTCTCAAAATAAAATGAAAAAGGGCTGGGGATATAGTTCAGTGTAAAATGCCCTGGATTCAAACCCTAGTACCACAAAAATGAAAACAAAACGATAAGAAAGAGCTGTTCTAGCTTGGCATGGTGGTGCATCCCTGTAATCCCAGCACTTGGGAGGCTGAGGCAGGAGGATTATTGTGAGTTCAAGGCCAGCCTGGACTACACTGTGAGACCTTGAATCAAACAAAACAAAACAAAATGAGCTATTCTAATGGAGGCTGGGGCCTGATTTCCCATGATATCTTGCAGGCAACACTTCCTACAGTAGGAGGAGTAAAGCCATATTTAGCACTTGCCTCTTAAACAAGATGAAATGCAGCTGAGGTCCAACTCCCCTACCCTTGGAAAAGGGGAAAGAACATCTTGCACTATCCTCAAGAAGCAGAGGAAGCAGCTGCTGACCAAGTCTGACATGCAGTGGTTCAGGTGGAATGCCCTGACCACACTCTTACCAGCCCTTCCAGGGTCTGTCTCAGCCTACAGATAGTTCCCAGGCTGCAAGCTTCCTAGGAAAATGACCACTCCCTCAAAGAAAGACCTTCTTGGGTCACATTGTCCCTGAAAATGCATGGGTGACATTAGTGACAGTATGGCCCCTGAAATGTGAATACACAGGATGTTAGCAAATGTTGCAAGAAAGAAAGGGCATCCTGCTTGTGTAAGTTGGGGGAACTCTGCATCCTTCAGCCCCTCTGTGGCAAGCCACTATGCACATAAGCACCAGGCAGCCCTGAAGGGCACAGACTTGGACTTCTTCAAGCATAGCACAGCTATTTATATCCACCACACATGGATATGCTAGGTGTGGGAGATTTGGCCAACATTTCTTTAAGCACCCAAGCTTGCAGGAATGGGCCACAGGGTCAGGAAGAATATCTGCAAAGTGTATCACTACATAAGCTCAGATGTCAGATGGGCACAAGTTCAAGTCTTGCCACTAGGATTTAGAACTATGCAGCCATAAGCAAGTTACTGAACCTCTCTGACCTCAAATTCTTTTTTTTCCTATTTTTTTATTTTAAAGACAGATGAATGGAGACATATAAACCAGAATAACACATAAACAATACTGGAAATACAAAATTATATAGAATATAGTAGGGAATTAGCACTGGATGCTGTATTACACAATGCTATCTTCACATTAGTTAACACATAAACATTAAAGGAAATACCAAATTATAGAGAAGATAGTAGGGAATTAGCATTGGATGCTGTATTACATAAAGTTATCTTCACATCTGTTAACACAAAAACAATAAAGGAAATACAAAATTATAGAGAACATAGTAGGGAATTAGCTCTGGATGCTGTATTATGTAATGTTATCTTCACATTTGTTACTCAGTTATACAGATGGTGGCTCATTTGATTAATCAACTTTCTCCACCCTCATCTCTTTTGTTCTACCACCCAATCAGTCATCTTCCCTCTGATAATAACTGTACTTTTGGGTTTATTTACACCCTTGGACTCTCACCTTGGGAAGAGACATAGCTGCTTCAACTTATGCTATAACATATATGGGTGTATACAAATTGTTATGGCAGGAGGCGGAAAAGCATCTATGCTCAAAGATAGTAGATAGGCAGGGAACCAGGTTCACTATGGTCAGGCTCCCACTGACAAGCCCTCAAAGCCACTGGGGGTCCAGTCAAGTCAGCAAGATTAGCCAGCGAACCACTAGGCTTCGCCCCGATACATGGCATCTGGAGGTCCAGTCGAGTTCTCAGTCTAACCTCAAATTCTTGATCTGAAAATTAAAAATAACTGAAGTTCTTGTAATGGTGGTTTTGGCACCCATATATGAGATAATGCATATGCTTCATGAGCTATATCCCATGAAATAATGTATATGTGATACAGTCAGTCTTCTGTACCCTCAGGTCTGTATCTGTGGATTCAGCCAACCATAGATCAAAAAAGTTACATTGCTGCTATACTGCCCATGTGAAAATGTTTTTTCTAGTCATTACTCCCTAAACAATACAACAGAGCCACTATTTTTATAGCATTTCCGTTGAATTAGGTCAATGGAGATGGCCTAAGGGAAATGACCTAATGGAGATGATCTAGAGATGATTTAAAGTACATGGAAGAATGCCCTGATTGTAAGAAAATACACCATTTTATACAAGGAACTGAAGATCCATGGTTTGACATCCAGAGGGATCCTGGATGAATACTCCCCCTAGGAATGACTGTGGTTTGTCATTATTACTGTTGTTATTATTTTTTGTTATTGCTACAAGATTTATGGCGGTGGGATGGTGAGGGTAGATTTCAAGAAGTGAGAGGAATTATGAAGGATGAGGGGGAGAAACTGTATGTTATGGGTTGTGTCTAGATGTCCCCCCAAAGCCTCATGCAGTTATAAGTGGAGCTTTTTCAGAGGTGGCTGGATCTAGAATGTGTGATGCTGGGATTAAGGGTGTGTGATTACTAAATTAGTCCACTGTTTGGTTTGGTGCCCTTCTAATCACAGTAGCCTAGGTAGAATATAAAAGGGACAGGAAGAAACTGCTATTGTTGCTTGTAGCCTGGTGCCTTCTGTCTTCTGTCTTCTGCCCACCATGAATTGTTTCTCCTCTGCTATGCTACCTTGCCTTGGAGCCAGCCGTTTATGGGCTGAAACCTCTACAAATCATGAGCCAAAATAAACCTTTCCTCCTTTACTTTGGGCGCTGAGTGTTTTGTCTCAGCAACAAGAAAAAGTAACCAAGACACCATACATACACTTCACTGCATTGGTACATTTTATAATGCCAGAGTTGGAGTAACTTTCCTTTATGGAACAGCTGGAAGTCCAAGCAGATGGAGAGATTTTTCCTAAATCACATAATGAGTTAGTCTCAAGCCAAGAATTCATTCATTCATTCTGCCACCCTTTACAAAACACTGACCCTACCATATGGAAGCAATTGGGATGACTGAAGAAGGTATACACAGCCAACACCAAAAATGTCTTGCTTGGAATTTACCTTATAAAAACTCGTGTAAAAGATTTTCATGATAAATGTATTCTTTTTTTTCCTGTACTTAGAATACAGGGGCTTCACAATGAACTACCCCCACTCCCCTTGTTTTGAGGTAGAGCCTCACTAAGTTGCCCAAGTGGGACTGCAACTTCTGACACCCCTCCCTCACACTCCCGAGTAGCTAGGATTAGAGCTGTGTACCACCACACCTAACTGATAAATGGATTCTTTACAGGGACATATGCAAGTGTGCATTGTTTATTCATTTGAGCAAAAGAAATACAATAAAGCCAAATAGGAACTGAGATCAGTTATCCGCAGTGGGGAGGTCAGAAGGAGGATAAAGGAGGAGTCGTGGAAATAGGGGAGAAGAGATGGGAGGGTAACACCTTCCTGAGTGCACAGGGGGACCAAAAATGAAATCCGAACTGTATCCCAATAAACCTAACAGCTTTATGAATGAATAACATCCCTATGCCAAAGGCACTAACATAAGTGACTTTCAGTTATTTTGACTGGATAACGGGCCTCTTCTAGGCCTAGTTCCTTACTGTGTAGACATAATCTTATATTTCTAGGTGCAGGATACTGGGTTGTGCTTTTTCCTTTCTTTCTTTTTTTTTTTTTTTTTTTTGGCGGCATTGGGGATTGAACTCAGGACCCTGCGCTTGCTAGGCAGGCGCTTATTCCACTGAGCTATATCCCCAGCTCCATGCTTTTTCCTTTCAATACTTTAAATATTTCACTCCATTCTGTTCTTGCTTACAGGATTCCCCACAAAATATCTGTTGTCATTCTTATTCTTGTTCCTCTGTTTGCAAGGTGTTTCTCATCTCTGGCTGGTTTCAGAATTATCTCTGTCTTTGATTTTTCTACAGTTTGTATGTGGCTTGGTGTAAGCTTTTTGTTTTGTGTGTTTTTGTTTTAGGTTTGGTTTGGTTTGGTTGGTATTTGTCTTGCCTGGTTTTCTCTGAGCTTTCTGGATCTGTAGTTTTGGTGTCTGTCATTAACTTTGGAAAATTCTTGACCATTATTATTTAAAATATTTCTTGTCCTCTAGTCTCTTTTTTTCTTCCAATATTCCCATTATACCTTTTATAATTGTCTCATGGTTTTTGTGCATGCTGTGTACGCTGTTCCTTACTTTTTTTTTCTCTTTGCATTTCAATTTGGAATATTTGTATGGACCTATTTTCAAACTCACCGATTCTTTCTTGAGCTATTCCAGTCTACTGGGGAGCCCTTCAAAAGCATTCTTTATTTCTGCTATGGCATTTTTTACTTTCTAGCACTTCCTTTTGATTCTTTCTTAGATTTCACAACAGTCTACATTCCCCATCTAGTCTGGCATGTTAACTACACTTTCCATTACAACTCTTAACATTGCTAAAAAGAAAATTTATCCCAATACTTGCAGTGGGAGACAGAGATGGGACTCGACTTCAACTCCAGCAAGGATAAGTAAAGATTTTCACAACAAGGAGCAAAGGAAGAGAGGGTGAGCAAATGGGAAATGAATAACAGAGAAGCAGATTAAGCTTGAGGGAAACCAGACAGCTAACTAGGTAGGATGTGTCAAAGATTACAAAAGAGTAGCTAAGAGGTTGAGCTAGATGTTTCCCAAGAAAAGAAGATGTGTACTAAACCCTGGGCCTGAAATGACTCTTGGCTTACAGTTCCTGGGCACTGCACACAGAAGCAACCAGAAAGCAATACTCTTGAACCTTCAGTTGAATTTGGTGCTGTTCACAGGACCAATAAGAAGATGCTATTCCCAATCCTTCCTTTACATATGGGCACAACCAATCAGAAGACACTGTTTTTGATCCTTCATTTACATCTGGCAAGAGGCCAAGTGAGTTTTTGATAGGACAATTGTCCCAAAGTCATATTTGTATGAGGTGGAGGCCAATCGAGGTATTTTGGACCCTAAACTCCCTTCCCCTTTATCCTTGGGGCTGCTGTGAGCCTGTGGAGTATATTTCTTTTCCACCTTCAATAAAACTACATCTCCATTGCCTTTTCTGTGTGTCTCATCTAATTATTTGTTTGGGACACCAAGAACCTGGGAAGAAGCTCCTCTGAGACTTCTCCATCCAATAACAAGAGGAAACATCAAGGAGAAGGGGTTTCTGGGCTAAACTGACTTGATAGATTAGCAGGATGATGAGGGACTAAGGGTCCTTAGCTCTAGTGATAGTGATTTTTCACTACATTAACCCAGCAGGAATCTTGATCAAATTGGATTCTACAAAGCAGAGAAAAAAGCCTAAGGTTGGCTAACCAAACAAAAGACACAGGACAGCCTGCCTAAAATTTTGGTCAAAGGAGAGTCTTAGTCAACATATCAACCATAGTTATTTTAAAGTCTTTATCTGATAATTCTTAAGTCTTTGTCAGACGGGCTCTTGTTCAGATGCCAGCTCTATCTAGTCACACCCTGTTCTTTTGTGACTTTTAGCACATGTTACCCTTTTTTTTTTTTTTTATGAAAGCCACAAATATTGTTGATGTGTGTGATAGTAGGCACTGAGTCAGGCTGTTGGTGTGAGGTTTTATGTCGAGCTAGCTAGGAACTGGGCTGTCTTTACTATCTGCTGTAACTGTAAATGTCAGGGGCACATTGCTCCAATTCCTTGAGGCCGTGGTGGTTGCGTTTTTTCTCCTGCTGTCTTTGGTTTTCCCAGGGAGTCTCTCTTAAATAGTTTTGGTCTTGCAGCTGTCTGACCTGTAGTCCACTTATTAGTGCGGTGGTAAGGAGCTGAGGGTGGGGAAGCAGTCTATAATCTCATGACTTAATGTCATTTATTTATTTTTGTTAAGTAGGTCTGAGTCCCTGAGCTGTGACCTTTAGATGAATTTCTTAGCTTTTTACATGGTTCCTCTTTCCCTTAGCAGAGACAGAAAGGCTAAAGGAGGGTGGAGCTGTCTCATCGCCTTGTCCCCACGTCAGATAAGGCTCAACAAAGTCACTTCCCTTGAGGGCAGCCCTTTCTGAGGGGTGATGCCCAGTGAGTATTGCTTGCCCCCTACCCCCTGCACGGGGATACTTTTCTTGAATCTTCAGTATGAGGTAGACTCCAGGAGAGGGTTTCTAACCCTCGCCCAGTCCACGCTGAGCTGTTCCTAGCGGAAGGGCTCTTACAGCTTCTGGCTGCGGCAGCTTCTGTTTCCCAGCCGCCTCCTCTTACTTAGCCACAGCTCTCCCTTCTCTCTCCAGTTTTTAAGGTGGTGTTTTGCTCTTGACTTCAGTTCTCTGGTCCATCTATGGCTAAATGTTGGTTTTTTAGTTTGTTCAGCTTTTTCTTCAAATGAGGATGGAAGTGGTGACACCCAAGCTCTTCACATGGAGTTGGAGGAGACCAGAAGCGTGAATGTGTGTGTATATGTGTGCGCGTGCGTGTGCGTACGTATCTGCAAGTTCCTCATCTGTGGACTCAACCAAAGATCAAAATATTCAGGAAAAATCTCTGAGATAATTATGAGATTATCTGTATTGAACATGCACACACACTTTTTTTTTATTAGTCCCCAAACAATACAGAATAACGACTATTTGTCACCAAACAGGGCCCAAAGAGGTTCCCCAGAGAGGAAATGGGGACCTCACACACCCCATCCATGGGGTAGATTGTAGGTTTGCTGACTTCCGCCACAGAAAAAGATTTTTCAAGATATGTTCATGTGAGGCAGAAAGAAGATTTTTAGGCAGAAAGCAGTGCACACTCGGAGGAAAGTGTGGGTGCTGGTAGAGTACAGGCTGTAGGGCACTGTGGTCTGGCACTGGGGCTTTTCCTGTGGTCATGGGGGTGTCATCCCGATGGATGATCTAGGACGTGTATTCCTGCTGTCACCCATTTGGTGAGTTAGGTTAGAATGTGAGCTAACTGGGTGTGTTTTGACCCTTTATAGTGCTGCTTCCTTGAGAATGGAGGTCTGTGGGAGGTAGAGCTTTTTTTCTTCATTTCTGAGAAGAGAAAAGGCATCATAACCTTGGATAATTTTTTGGGTCCTGAAGCAGCAGTTTTCTTAAAATTACAGTTTTATCATTATGATTTGCTTTCTCCCATTTCTATCTTTACTTCTTCAATCTCACCTCATATGCACATGGCATTTATACTGTATCATGTATTACAAGTAATCTAGAAACTATGTGAAGTATACAGAAATCTGGGTGTAGTTTATATGCTTTTCCATGTAACTTTATATAAGGGACAACAATATTTGAGAATTTCAGCATCTGTGGGGTATCCTGGGCCCAATCTCTTAACAAATGTAGAGGCATGACTGTATTCAAGGTTTGATAAAAAAGAATAGTGTTTAAGTGTTTAGAAATGTACTACAGTAAAAAATACATTGTCATTAATAAACCCCCTCAAAATACTCCACACTTGGAACACATTTATCCCACTGTTCTGACCACTTTCTGAAGCAGTTTTGGAAGTCTTTCATGAGTATCTTTAGTTGTGCTATTGTGGGTGGGTACCTCAGCTTCCTAAGTTGATTCAAAATGTTTAACTTTCATGGTTATTTTGACTTTGGGGAAAAGCCAGAAGTTGTCAAGTGTGGTGAATAAGGCAGATGAGGACAAACTGTAAAATTTCTGTCTCACAGAAATTACCATAAAAGTTCTGAACCAATTCGGGATATGGAGGAAGCCACAAACTGACACTCACAAAACAGGACTTCCAGAACTGCTTCAGAAAGTGGCTAGAATGTTGGGATAAATGTGTCTGAGGTGAGAGGAAGTATTTGGAGGAGGACGGATGGCAAAGTGTCTTCTACTGTGATCATTTATTAAGTTTAAACATTCACTACGTTTTTCATCATACCATATAAATTCAGACCACAGGGCCAGCCAAGCAGTCTGTAGGGGCTCAGGAAGAAGGGAGGCTTGAGGGGACACCCTTGAGCAGCAGGAGGCCCAGTATTCACGACCCCATCCCAGAGTTCTCTCCTTCCCTGGTGGCTTCTCATCAGCCATCCTTGCCCTTAGCTTGACTTGATCCCTCTATATACCCTGGGTGGTTAAACTGGAGGCCATTTTCTCTGGAGCCGGGGCTGAGAGTGGAGAGTGGGGTGTATGAAGAGAGCTCTGGTCTCCAGGGCCTGCTACCACCAGCCTTTGGAAGGGCCTGTGAAGGCTAAGCCAGCGTCTGAATTGCTGCTGTGTGTCTGAAGTGCATTAGATGCTCTCCTTGAATCTCATACCCTGTGAAACAAGCATTGTTATCCCCACTTTACAGCCAAGAAAACTGAGGCTCAAGGGAAAGGGTACTCGTTTGGCCAGTAACAGGCAGCTAAAAGGATACAGGACTGGGATTCAAACCAGGTGTCCACATTTCAAGCCTGAGCTTGCTGTACTACAGCCCCACCACGGCTCAAGTTGACCTAGTGTGACAAAGCCATGCTCCACGGCTTCAGCTGCGGGTGCCTGTCCCCAGATGCACAAGCAGATGTTCTGGGTGATTTAGCAGCAGGCCTGCTGGAAAGTTGGCTGGGAGCCTCCATTGTCTCAGCATTTAGTAATCTGGTCCTGGGCAGGGGGCTGAGTTGGAGGCTACTTTCCATGGGAACTCAGGCGAGGAGGGATTGTGAACCCTGAGACTGGGAGTCAGGCCAAGAGAGAAAGAAGAAAGCTGGGGCTCGGCCAAGCACTGGGCCTTCCGGAGCATCCAGCTGTGGGGGCCGTGCAGGGGGGCCAGATGTGTTCAGGGGAATGGGAGAAATCGCAGGGCTGCTGGCAACTCCGTCTGCAGGAGGGAGCAACAATAAGGTAAGTGTGAAGACAACCCCGAGGGATGAAGGGGTCCATGTGTCTTGGGGAAAACAGCGGTTCCTTGGAGGAGGGGACCCCAGTGTTTTGAGACCCAAGAGATGAGCAGGAAGTGGCCAGGCACAAAGGAGGAATGGCCTTTGTTGGGGGTTAGATGGCAGGTAGAAAGAATATATCCATGAAGAAATGTCTGACCCACTTGGGGGAGTTTCAAGTTCAGTCTACCCCAAATGTCTGATAAGAAACACAGCGTAACAACACAAGGCTGGGGATGTGGAAAGCATCCGGGATATGTGAAGCCTGATGCCAAGTACTTCATAGGAGACGCTCATACAAAACAGAACAAAACAAAAAATACTCATTGTTTATCTGAGATTCAAATGTCGTGGGATATCCTGTATTTTTATTTGTTAAATCTGGCAGCTCCAGCCTTGGGGGAAATTTGGATTTGATTCCTAGGTAGGAGGAAGGAGCCACCAGAACATGTTTGGGCGGGGGATGCCAGGATCTGCTTCGCGTATGGACAGGAGTGTGGACCAAAGGCGGATGTGTGCGGGGAGACTGAGGCTGGAGCTGTGGAGCAATGAGTGGGGGGACAGATGGGATTCATTAAAAGAGACCGAGTCAGTGGGCCTGGAGATAAATCGGGAGGAAATCGAAGAAACAGAGCACTCAAGGATGAGGTCCACTATTCCAGGCAGCTAAACAGATGGCAGGGACATTTGCTGAGCCAGGGGTGAAGGAGAGAGGCAGGTTTGGGAAGAAAGAGAAGCAGAGTCCAGCTCTTGGAATGAATCCAGACGGCTGTTGTTGGAGGCCTCTAGAGATGTGGCTGGAATGCAGGCCCAAGGCCAGTGTTGGGGGTGACACTGGGAGAGGATCGGTCTTCACAATGAACTTGAAACCATGGGAATGGATGAGCGTGTGCAAGGAGAGCGTGTGGGCTGAGAAGGGAAGGGGCCAAGAACGGAGCCCAGAGAAGTAGGAATGGACTTGGGGAAGAGAGGCCAGCAAGTCAGAGCAGGACACTGGGGCTAGAGACAGGGAAAATGCATGAAGGGTCTTTGTGACACTATTTCATGCTAGAGGCTAAAATGGAAGAATCAAAGGTTTGACAGTGTCAAGGCTACCAAGACATCAAGAAATATGAAGACACTTGGGAGGCTGAGGCAGGAGGATGCCAAGTTTGAAGCCAGTCTGAGCAACCTGGTGAGATCCTGTCTCAAAAAAGGCAAAAAAAAAATAAAAAAGCTAAGAATGTAGCTCAGTGGTAGCGTGCCCTTGGGTTTGATCACAAGTGTCGAAATTCACACAGACAGAACAAACAAATAGGACAGCAGAGTCCACTGGAGGTGGCCTCTTGAGACTGGTCGGGGAGCTGCAGCAGAGTGGTGGCAGCACAAGCCAGGTGGGGAGGGTGAGAGGGGCTGAGAGGCAGAGACGATTCTGCCGGTGCTTTGGCCAGGAGCCACTTAAACTGGGTGGATTGCCTTTTCCTCCTCAGACCCCTCTGCCCTGGCAGAAAAGGTGCCAAGTAGGTAGAAACCAAGTTGCAATGGCAAAGAAGCTGGGATAGGATGCATCAGAAAGAAAAAAATATCAGCAAACCTTGGAAGATGAGATGTTAACAGAGACCAAGTAATCCAGGGCTGCAACCACAAATGCCTGGGGAGGAAAGATGGATGCCGACATTTCCTGAAAAATGTATGAGAAGCTGGAAACTTGGAGGCACTCGCTATGGCTGGAAGTCTGAACGCTGAGCGGTTATCCTTTAGGTCTTCGCCCCCATCCTGTACCATAAGATGACCTTACCCAGGCATAAGAACATCAGGGGCTCCTTTTGGCTGTACTGGGGATTGAACCTGGAGCTTTGAACATAGTAGGCAAGTGCTCTTCCAACGGAAACATACCCCCAGCCCTTTAGCGTTTTGAGACAGGGTCTTGCTAAGTTGCTCAGGCTGGCTGAAAACTTGCGATCCTCTTGCCTTAGCCTCCCAAGTGCAGGGATTGTGGCAGACTTTTCTCGAGTGCCAAAGAGTGGACCGCCGCTGATGACAGCAAGGATGGTTCTGCACACCCTTCTGTCTCCTTTCGGCAGAGCCAACGACAAGCGTGAAGCTTCCAACCACCTTTCTGCAGCCTCACATTTAAATGTGGCCACCAAGCTACACTATGAGGAAGGTCAAGCAGCTGCATAGAAAGCTGGCAGCCCATCGGAGACCCCAGACAACAGCCAGCAGCCATGTGCACGGGTGACTGCGAGCGGTCCATAAATCATTGTCTGCCTCTGCATCTTCCAGCGGGGAGAAGGGAGAGAGAGCTGTATCAGCAGAGATGACTGTTGGAAAGAATCAGACCTGCTCAAGCAAAGACTGCAGGATTCCACGTATAGGAGGAATCTCAAAAGCAGAGAAGAGAATGGTAGCTGCCAGGGCCTTGAGGGAGGGGGAGAGGGAAGTTGTTGTTCAAGGATTATAAGGTTTCAGTGATGCTAGGTGAATACAGTCTGGAGAGCCGCTGCAGCCTGTAGTTAACAATACTGTATTGTGCGCATAAAAAAACCTATGAGGGTAGAACTCGTGTTAAGTGTTTATGCCAAAAAATGAAACCAGAGTAAAAGGGGCACAAGGGAACCTTTGGGGGAGGTGGAGATGTTTGTTACCTTGAGTGTAGTAATAGGTCCATGCGTGTGTGCATATGTCCACACTCACCCAGTTGCAGGCAATTCTTTAGAAATCAAAAACCTTAAAAACCTTGCCCAAGGGCTAGAGTGAAGCTGCTAAGAGAGGTAGATTATAGCAGCAGGAGAGGAAGTGGAGAAGGAAGAGAAGAATAGCCTAGCAAGGACTTTCAAAATAGAGATTGCCTGCTTGTCTGTAAAGCGCTGTGTGTGCTTCAGAGCATCTGCTGGATGTTATGACCAATGACCAAATACGATGGGAAACACTGAGGGAAGCCTGGTCATGTGGTTTCTTTGCAGCTGGGTTTCTTGGGGTCTTCAGTGTGTTAACTGCATCGTCACTCCCCAGGAGGGAGCTAGGTGTAGAGCAATTCCAGGATTTCTTTGACCACAAGCTTCCCTCCTTGCAGATTTCCTCACAGAACCTTGCTTCAAAGAACTCATCTTGGAAACCCCTTTGGAGGCCCTCCAGTTGCACTTCAGGAAGCTCCTGCCGGGGCTGGTGTGTAGAGGTTGGGACTGGAGGCTGAGCCACCACAGGAAGGAGGCTGATGCTGGAATAGAGGTGAAGGGATGGGCCAGAACCAGCACAGTTTCAGCGGAAGATAAGGAGTCGATTCAGGCGAAGCTTATGAGAATATAAGGTTTGGATTATGCTGACTTCTAGGACAGGGGCTGGGCGGGGCCCATGTCCCAACACAAGAAGCATCTTCAGCAGGCAGGAACCTCAGGGAGCTGCCCACGGAGGGACCCCACAGGAACAAGGCGTTGTTCCAAGTTCTGGGACAGAGGATTGTACTGGAGTCGGGTGACCTCTTTCACTGCAAACGACATGAGCCCAGACTGGCTACTCAAGACCATAAAGCAGCGTCATCTCCTGCTTTGCTCGGTTGGCTCCATCCTCCAGCTCCCTGGGGTGACCCTCAGCACCTCCCATCACCAACAAGTCCGGTGGAAAGGACAATGCTCCCCACATCTCAAGCCAGTGTCCTGGAGTTGACTCATCGGTCATGCTTAGTCTGACTTAAGTCACGTACCCCTCACTGAACCAATCCTCATGGCCAGAACCAAGGAAAGTCCTGACTGGATTAGACTGGATCATGCACTCTGCCACGAAGATGGGAGAAGTTTGCTATTTAAGAAACACATGGACTGGGAGGGAGGTCCCTTCTCAAACAAAATCAGGGCAGTTATTCCAAGAAGGGAAAGAATGGCTGCTGAGACATCGAAGTGCCAAATGTCTTGATCTAACACTGGGTTCTGATTCTGGGAATCCCTGATTCTGGTAGTGGGATGGATCAACAGACAGACAGATGAATGGACAGGTAGATGGACAGACGGACAGATGGATGAATGGGTGGAGAGATGTACAGGGCCATCTTTCTCACTCCTGGGGGGAATGCTCTCTTTCTTCCTCTCTGCTCCCCAGCACTTACTCTTACCGTTGTTCTGACACAAAGATCAGATCTTTGTCTTGACCGCTGCAGCCCCGGCACCCAGCACAGGCCTGGCATAGAGTAAGCGCTCAGAGAACACAGAATGCATGAATAAGCTCGTCTGCAGGTAGTGCTCTCAGTCTGACCACTTACACTGTGGGCCTCAGTTTCCCCAGCTACAGCCAGTGGATACTGCTCTGAGCATCAGGCCAGGTGACAATGGTACAGCGGCTCTATGAACATAGACACTGTGTGTGGACGTGACCAGTCCCAGCAGAAGCAGCCTCTCACGTTGATCTCCAACTTTGCAGGGAAATCTCAGCACTGGCACAGAAGGAGTTAATTCCTAAACTGCAGACAAACTTCAGAAGTACCTCTCCCGCTCCACTGCTTGCTAGATCCAGAATCTAATTTTCCGAAGGCTGGAGGACTAATCCATTTAAAGCTCCTATTCGTGGGGAAGGAAGTCAGGAGTTAGCTACGGCCCCTGGTAAATAAAGTTTGGAATTAGTCCAACTCCTAGCTGGAAAACTACTGGGAGATGAGTCTTGGCCCTACGTAAACCAGCACATTGTCATGGCCGGAGCTGAACAGGGATGGGAAGATCAGGGCTTCCTCAGAGGTAGTGAGTCTCCCATCACTAGAAGCAATCAAGCAGACATAGGATGCCCACTTCAGTGAGGTTGAGCAAAGGGCTAGAATGAGCACATCCTCCCATCCCTGGATTCAGACAAGGCCTACAGTGAGTTCTCCATGCTGGCAGCTGACTGTCCAAGAACCACACACATACACGTTAGCTCCCTCGTCTACCAACAACTCGAGGGCCCCCACTCTGCAAAGAAGGAAACCAAGGCCCCCTCCACAGGATCAAGCTGCTCGCTTCTTATCACTGCCCTAATGGTAGCAATAGTGACGGATAATGCCCACCTGAGCCGTAGCCCCGGTGCCAGGTCAAGTTCCTTCTTTACTGTAATTCTCTGACTCCACACCACTGTTCTAAGAGGTAGGTATTATTCTCCCCGTTACAGATGAGGAGACTAAGGCTTGGAGAAAATAAGTAATTTACCCAAGCTCAGAAAGCCAGCGAGCAGCAACTCCCAGATGCTGGCCTGGTTCAAGATCGCCTGACACCAAAGCCCAGGCTTCTCCCCAGATGGGCAGATGCAAACTGCAGTTCTCAGGTTCTGTCTGTGGTCATTTCCACTGAGGCTCACTGCATGGACGTCCCAGGATCCTGGCAGAGAAACCTCCCCTTTGCTTCTGGCGCTGGAGGAGAAGATCCTGGAGGACACAGGGCAGTGGGACAGGGTGAACCTATCCTGTCGTTCCTTCCCAGCTGTGGAACGTCACCCTGGAAGAAGCAGCTACAACAGACACTGAACGGTCTCATCCTTTGTCCTCTGAGAGAGGGGTTCACAGTGCCAAAGGAGAGGTGCTGTGCTAACACACAGACCTAGGTGGGAGCCCAGGCCACACTCTTTTAGGGGGCAAAGACTCTCATTCCTCCTGGACTACATGGGAAAGGAGGGTCACTTAGAACCTGAGGGCCGTTCTCACCTTGGCTCCTGACAGTGACCTAGAAAGCTCATCTGACGTTAATTAGTCCAGGGGACCTGAGGCTCCCTATAGCCTGCAGTCATTCCTGTCTCTCTGCTCGCCGCTGTCAATTCCCCCTCTTCCCCCACAGTCCCCAAGGCCCATCAGCCGTCACTGTCTTGCCCAACACCTGAGTTTGCCCTGGCTTTGATCCAAGCATGGCATTTAGGAGCTGTCCTAGCGCCACCTTCTGGTTGGTGATAGAAAGACAAGAGCCTAGGCCCTCCCTCAGCCTTCCAGACCCAGCAGGAATCCCCCTGTGGGGTTAGTTGTAGATTGGTTGACCGGTTAGTTTCCCTCTGCCTAGCTGCGGAATGATCTCAGGCAGCTCCCAAAGATCCATAAGATACAAGCAGGAAATATAAATGGGGAAAAAGAAGAGAATGCAAGGCACAGGCAATGAGGAGAGCACCCACTGGCCCTGTGGAGCAGGGGTGATGACTGCTTTCTTCTCAGCCCATCAGTTCTATAGGTTCTCTTTATACAACTGTGCTTTCAAGCCCAAAACACACTGTTACAGTTTGGATCACGGCTGTCTCCCCGAAGACCTACTCACAGGCAGAGCTTGCGGAAGGTGGTGGACCAGGGGGTACCATACTCAGCCCTGGAATCATCAACTGGTGAGTTTAGCAGCTGAGCGTGCTGTCGGAGGCCAGGTGAGGCCTGGCCAGAGGAGGGAGGTCACTGGGGAAAGGTAAATCTCCCTCTATGGCACCTTCCTTTGTGCTCTGCTTCCAACCACCATGACATAAGCCCCGTTCCTCTGCCAGGCCCTTCCGCCATTCCCTTCCTGCCTTGGAGTCAGCCCACTGCAGACCGAAAACATCAGCCAAAATAAACCTCTCCTTCTTAAGTCTTCAGTGTGAGGTATTGTATCTCAGTAATGACGAAAGTGACTAAGACACGTGTATGCGTTCACCAGCGTCTTCTGGAGCTCGTGGTGGGGTGTGCAGGAGAGGGAGACCCTTACACAGTGGTTCCATTTATGAACTTAATTCTTTTCCACGATTCTGGTCACAAACCAAATTGGATGAGAACCGAATCGAAAGCAATGGTTAGGATTAATGTTGGCTTTATTTGAAATGTGATTCACATCAAATTCGAAAGTGAGTTTGAAAACAAGGACAGTCACAATGTATTGGTCTGGTTTTCATTACTATGCTGAAGTACCTGAGTCTGAGTAATTCACTTACTTTATTTATTTATTTATTTTTGAGGCAGAGTCTCACTGTGTAGTTCAGGCTGGGTTTGGACACACTATGTAGTCCAGGCTGGCCTCTAACTCATGGTAATCCTCCTGCCTCAGCCAGCCAAGTGCTGGGATCACAGGTGTGTACCACCAGGCCTGGCTACAGTCTAGGTAACTTTATAAAGTGAAGTCATTTTGACAGATGGTTCTGGAGCTGCACAGTTGAGGGGCTGCACCCAGTGGTTGCCTTCTCGCTGGAGCAGGCTCCACCCGAAGAGAGGCAGGAACCACACGTGTGTGCCTGTGTGTCTTCTGGCTCACCTTCTTTCTATAGCCACCAGGATCCATCAGCGGGTTCCTCATCCTGCCGACCTTATCTAATCCTAACCACCTCCTTACAGGCCTCACCTCTAAACACCCTAGCTCACCCTGGGGATTAAATTCAACACATGAACCCTTGGAGAACACACTCAAACCATGTCTAAATCATAGCACACAGTAAATAAGAAGTATTATATGGAAACAGACTCAAATGCATGTGTGCAAAGTACGCTTCAGAGCAACAAAGGGAACACTAGGACATTAAGGGTATTCCTGCTGCTTTATAAAGAGTTGGAATCTGTGACATGAAGTTCTTTGATGCACATGAGGGTACCCCCTTCCCCCATCACTAAGCTCTAGCTACAGAGGGCCACATAAGGCTCTAAGCTTCCTAGCAGATGACACCAGAAGGGAAACGCAGCCACCTACACAATCCCCGAAGCTTACGAACGAAGACAAACCAATTGCTTAGGAGCAGCAGGACTCCGGCACTGAAATAGGAATTAGATGCTCCTGGGGTGAACAGCAGAGGACCAAGACAGAGTGCGAAGAGATGGGTCATGGCCCAGTGACAGCCTCCCATGAGGCACTCAAGAGGCACCATGCTGATCCAAAGACAGATCAGAGCTTCCGATGGGTCTAGACTGTGTGAGCCGTGCAGCGGCCCTCTGCTGGCCCAGCCATGCCCTGAGATGCTTAGACTGCCAGGAGGGCTGGGTCCCCTCCACATTATGAGGTTTACAGGGGGCTGTGCCCAGGTTGAGCTTGTGCACCCTCGTCTCTCTCCCTGTCCTTCTTTTAGCCCCTCTGGGGCCCTGTCTGGGTGGCCGTGCCCCCTCGATAACTGTGCCGACCTCCCCTGCGGGTCCTAACTGTACAAGCATTGAGAAAGTGCCTGGGGTCCTGGCTCCCTTCCAGGCTACGCTGAGGCTCTATTTCAGGCTGGCTGAAGACCAGCTCCAGGAGAGAAGGGTACGACATGAACACGATGAGGGGCAGTCAGGAAGCCGAGAATCTCTAGACACCCGGAGATCCCCAGGTCAACACTCTTTGGGAACTCAATGGCAAAAGGCCCAAGTGTTGGGGGGGACAGCGGCTCAGAGCTGACTTCACTTACATCTGGGTCCAGGGACCCAAACCCTGCCACCAGCACTCAGTCTTACATCCCATCGGCTTCCCTCGCCTGCTTCCCTCACCTGCTCGCTCAATCCTCAAGCAAATTTCCCCGGGGGAGCAAGACTGAAACTAGTACCCCTGGTTCAACCCGACGTTCTCCACCTGCCAGGCAGCACTTCCTCTCTTCCCAGCCTTCTCACCAAGGTCCCAGTGAGGGTCAAGCCTCACTGGGTCAGCCTCGGTCACATGCCCTTTCTGAACCAATCACCATGACCCCGAGTAAAGAATTACACTGATTGGCTAAATCTGAGTCAGCCCACTTTTGGGCAGCCCAATCACCTGAACTGAATTCTGTATGGGCAATAAGGACCCGGCCAAAAGAGAGGACGCTAGGCAGAGAGAGGTGTGTGTTCTCTGTCCAGGAAGCCCAGTGCTGCTGATTTTCCAGGGACCCGAGCCTGGAAGCTGCCTGGGGGCTGAGTGGTCCCTGCAGAGCTATGGCGCTCTCTGCCTCTGCTATGTGTCCCAGCATCTTCCTTTGAAAATTCGTGGACTTTGTCTCTTAGTTCGTGTCCCCTCACACCCACTGGTCTGCAGACACAGACACCCAGGCCACCACTGGGGGCAGGTGGAGCCAGGCTCATGGAGTCAGGCCTTTCGGGTTTGAATCTCTGCTCTGCACGTAGCTGATTTTTTTTTTTTTTTTTTGCACGTAGCTGATTGACATGAGACATTTCACCTGCCTGAATCTCATTGTCCTCCCCTTTGAAACAAGGCCAGCCTCCAGGTGTCACTGCCAGCTTTATGAGCTAAGATATGAAGAATTCTTAGCTCAAGCCATGATGGAAAGCCGTTATTTGGCAGCTCAGCAAGAAATTAAACATGGAATCACAACAGGAACCCAGCAATTCCACCCCAGGTATATTCTGGAAGCAATCAGTGCCAGGGTCACGGATGACCCTGCACCCATGTTCTCAGCGGTGCTCATCACGACAGCCAAAGGGCGGATACAACTGGAGCCGAACAGAGGAACAGGTAAACAAAACATGTCACATGGCAGACTAGTGACGTGCTACCCTCAACATTTAGTGACTTATTTTAGGTTAGAGGAGTGTGAGAAATGGCACTTACAGGAAAAACTTCCTGACCTTCCCCTGGAGCGGGTCAGAAGATCCTCACATGAGAGGTGGCCTCCCTTCCTGGATGAAAGGCGTCTCCTCACCTCAGAAGCTGAAGGGAGGCCGAGAGGACCCTGGGTGGTCAGACGGGGCTAAGATCTCTTGGTCCATTACACTCAGCTCTCACTCCTATGAAGTGCTCCCAAGATTTCCTGCTCTTCACACCCAGCAAGAAGATGCCCGGGCTGACGTCCTTCTCGAGTCTCATTTCTCCCACGTCATCTAAAACTTCTATAAAATTGTGTGCAGCAGCTGTGATCCACAGTCACAGCTCGCTCATATTCTCTTAGCATTTTGCTCTAACCAGTTCCCAGGATGTGGAAAGTTGGGTGGTAAAAATCAGGAAAGTTCTGGGCAAGGTGGAGCCTTTGGTCACCTTCTCTGAGGCTAGTTCCTTCTCCTCTATGTGTCCCAGTTCATCTTTGCAAATTGAGCTCAGATCACTGACACACCTGCAGGTGAGCCGGTTGGGTCAGGCTCACTCTTGGTAAAAGGCCTGGGGTCTGGGGGGAGAGGTCCCTTTGAAGGGCCAGTGGGTGATGTAAACAGAATGTTTTGGGGTTAGGAACTCACCTTAGGGGGATGGTGGCCAGCTGGTGGCCTGCGGCAACTTGGCTGTCACACACTAGCCTTAGTGTAGGGAGGGGGACCTCAGGCTTTTAAAGCAAACCAAGCCCAGAGCACATTTGCCTGGCCCAAGACCATGCTCCAGCCTGGGGATTGTACCTTTCCCCTACACTGTGACATGGCAACTTTGCAGGAAGGACCTAGAGGGCCTACCACCCCGTGCTTGGCATGGCAGCTGCTAGGGTATGGCTGGGTATCTTCCCCTGGCCAACTGATAGCTCTCCCCAGCCTCCCCTGGACCATGCACAGTGACTCAGGGCCTGCATGGTGCTGGGTGCTTCATAGTGTGCCATGAAATCTCAGGGCAGACCTGGAAGGACATTCACAGGTGAGGAAACAGGCCCAGAGAGCCACAGGGTCCCCCGCTGATCTGTGCTGAGCCACACATGACCCTGGCCTGTATGACTCCAGGGCATGTGGTGCTCTTGATTTCTGCCCTGCAAACTCACCTGCCTCTGGAATCCAGGCCGTGGGGGACAGGGCAGCCCTTCTTCCTCTGCCACCACTGGGGAATGGGCAGGGTGCCTAAGAGCCTTCTTGCATTGTGCTGTGCTGATCCCTGGGCCGAGCCTCTTGCCTCTGTGTGAAGAACTTCCCAGCATTGTCCCGTGGAATCATCACACGGGCACAGCCAGCCAGTCTTCAAGGCGAGAAAATGAGACGCGGAGAGGCGATCAGAAGCCCCAGACTTCACTATGGTGCAGTGAATGTGAACTCAGGCAAAGATCTTGAAGCAAGGACTCTGAACGCCCCCTGCCCCCTCTCTCTCCTACCCTCTGTCCCTGACCTGTGACTTCCTTGCTCACCCACTGCCCTCTGCTCCCTCTCCATTCCTTTAACTTTTAACCAAGAGGCCAGTCCCCTCCTTGGCCAGACTCAGGCCAGGCTATCTCTTCCCGTTCCCACCAGGGGGCGAGCAAGATCCTTGCAAAGACCTCAAGAGACTGGGGAAGGGTCTGGAATCCCAGGCTCTGCAGTCAGAAAGGTGGGGGACAGGAGCATGGATCTCCGGGGAGGCCACTTGGCTTGGCGTCCAGGCCCTGGCACAGCCTTGAAAGTCCCCTCTCCACCTGGGCTGTTGCCTTGTCTATAAAATGGGAGGTGGGGCCCTGCGAGAACAGAGCATCTCCGCTTTTAACCTGTGTGTGAGTCACCTGGGAACTGTTTTTGAAGGCAGATTTGGATTCAGTGGGTCCGCGAGGGGCCTGGGGTGCTGCATTTCTAACACACTCCAAGTTCTGTCCACCTTGCCAGTTCTGGGAGTTGTCTTGGAGGGACCTGCCAGCTCTGAAGATGTTTTGGGTTTTTTGTTGTTTATTTGTTTGTTTTTAGTGGAGCAGGGAAAACATTGTGTGTCCAAAACCGCTCTGCAGAAGAGGCTGTTCAAGTGTGTGTTCACTTATCAACAGGTGTCTTTGCACCTCTCTCCACACCGGGAGCTGTGGGCCACCCCACAAGAGACACTGCCCAGACAGAAAGAAGTCAGACCCCTTCACTTCCTCCTCACGAGGGAGTGAGACAGCGCTGGGAAAGGGGAGGTGGGGAGGGGCGAGCTATTCTGCAGAGGCCCCTGCACGTGGAAGGGTGGAAGGCCGAGAGAAGGACGTCCGGCCACTGAGGTGAGCTGCGGGGTGGGGAGAGGGGCCATGCACAGACACTCAATCCACAGACCCACCAACAGACCCGCATGTCCCCTTGGAGGTGTGCGGAGGAAGCAGCAGCCTAAAAGATGAGATTCTTACTCAGAGAACTTCTCTGAGCTCCACTGGGGTGCGGTGCAGTGGAATGTTTCCATGGCAACCCCCTGCTGTCCTACCCAGAGAGCACAAGGACAGCTTCCAAAGCTCCTTCAACTCCGCACTGAGGCCTCCCCACCCCAGCAACCTGCTCCAGCCCCCGACCTCCAGATCTGGAGACCCCCCTTTGGGGACAGCCCTGCCCCCTAGGACCCACACCCACCATCTGGCACCATGTTTCCTTGGGCTTCTCCACCTTGGCCCTGGGGTATCTCCCAGCACTTTGGGAAGCAGGTTCATGCAGCCTCTTTGGAGGCACCTGAGGCTTACAGAGGTGCACACCCCCTTGAGTCTGCTCTAAAGTTCAGCTCTTTCCACTTGGGGGGGGTGTGCCATGGGCCTCAGGCTCTTCTGGCCTGGTCTCCATGCCATTCTTTCAAGTCCCCTGGGCATCTGCCCTGCTTCCTGACCCACACGAGGCCCATGACACACACAGAGTCCGGCCCAGGGGCTCACAGTCTCGATGGACTTTGAACAAAGAAGTAAATGAATGCATCAAGCTCTGTAGCATGTTTACAAGCTTATGGGCTCTCCCCCTAATGAAGGGACCAAGAGAGATGGGGATCTGAGGGGGAATCTGAGCACTCAGACCCAAGCCAAGGAAGAAGCATTCCAAACCCACTATTTGAGGGTCCCTTAGATCTGTTGTGGCAAAGCCATGGCACGTGCCACAGTGCGCACGCAGGGCTCTGTTGTGATGTGAGCCAAGTCACCCCAGCATCACCTGGGCAGCGGAGAATCAGATGGCAGCACACAAAGGGGCACTGCTGCAATGAATAAGCAGGTTCGGGCTTGCAGTTTGGGCACTCGCTCTCTAAAAGGTTCGCCATCACTGCCTTAGACCTTTAGGATTCCGGCCTCCTTTGATAAAAAAAAAAGAGCCCAGGTGGATGGAGGGACCTGCCCGGTCACATAGCAGCGGAGCTGACCATAGAAACGAGGCTGTGCTCTCAGTATTCCCCTAAGACCCGCCACTGCACACCCAGATCAGTGCACACACATGTGTGCACTCTCACACACCAGGCTCTGTGCTCTGCCTGGACACGTTCAGACTCAAGCCCTTCAGTCTCTTACCTGGATGTGATTACACCAGGTTACCCAGAGTGACCTGGAGCCACCGGGAATCTCCCTCTTTCGCACCCTTCAGAGGCTGCATAATGAGCTTCCTCCCTGGGGTCAGGGACCAGTGGTAGAGTGGGGCCCTCACTGGAGGCTCCCCAACTTTTCTGTGGGGTGCAGCAACAGGGACCCTGGGCCACATCTGTCCCCAGCCAGCAGGGAAGGTGCAGGTGAGTGAGGACTTGTGGTCTGAGTACCTGCTCCATGCCAGCAGCTGTGCTGGGCATTTTCCAGGCATTATCCCGTCTTCTTTAATGCTGACCGGCCAAGCAAGCCAAGTATCAGCACCCCCAGTTGCTACGGTGCAGTGGTCTCTGCCCTCCTCCCTTGCTTCCGTCTGCTTCTCAGCTCTTGCAGGGAATGTCTGATAGGACAGAGAAAATGACACCATTGTGGCCAGCATAATCATTAAATAATAACCACTATGGGTGTTGCAGCCCTAGCAGAGTGAGGAGGACATCCTTGGAAGGGCGTGTAGCCTGGTTCAGGGTGCCAGCCTGCCCAGGAAGATGAAGGTAGCTATGCCTGAAGGGAGCCCGGCAGTGGCAATAGAAGACTGGTTATTGTGCGGGCACCCTCCAAGATGGCCTCCAGCGGACCTTGCTTTCTGTGAGTTCCCTCCAGTGTACCCTTGGCAGTTCCCTCCCACATTCTGTTAGGGTTTCTCTGGGTGAGCAAAAGAATATGCCAGAATGACTGTGTGGTTTCTGAGGCTGGCTCGTAAAGGACGTGCCACTGCGGCCTTGTCATCTCTTGGAGTGTTCTCTCTGAGGAAGCCAGCTGCCACATTGTGATGGCTCACATGCAGCCCCACGGACAAGTCCTCACCGGGTGTTAAACTTGCTCTCTGAAGGTTTTACTCATTTCTTATCTGCGGCTCTATGCGTTCCGAAGCCAGAGATTGTGCTGTGAGTGCGCCGCCTTGGACGCTGGGTTTCTCTCTGTTGAGGGAGGGGATTTCAAATATGGAAAGGTAGAGAATTGGAATGGATTCTGCGACATTCTATAGAAATTAGAACTCACGGTTTCCATGGTTTTCAATATCTATAAATCGATGAAGAAATTCATAAAGATATTAACATGAGTCTAGGGATGTGTCTATACGCAGATGTAAAAAACATACAGAGTTCCAGCTCTGTCTGCTTAAAGGACCTCCAAGAACTCCAACAGCAGTGAGCACACTTATTGCCCAAGATGGTCTATCATTCTCTACTGAAAAGAACCAAGGCTTCCTAGGGAAATGGCAGATTCCAGAGCAAAACACTGCCACAGGCACCCAGAACAAGAGGGACCGAAGTAAGACAGTATGCAAAGGAGGAGACATGTCAAAAGGAGCGCCCACTGGCCAAAGCTGGGGAGATGTGAGCAACAGAATGGGTAATGCTAGGGCTGGGGTGTAACTCAATGGTAGAGCACTTGCCTACCTTGGGGGCAAGGCCCTGGGATTGATCCCCATTACCCCGAGAAAAAATAAATAATCAAGCTAATAGCTACTTTTTTTTTTTTTTTTGTCTTTTTGAGACAGGGTCTTGCTACGCAGTTCAAGCCGGGCTTGAGCTCACTTTGTAGCCCAGGCTGATTTTGTTTTTATTTTATTTTATTTTATTTTATTTTATTTTATTTTATTTTTAGAAAAATAAAAGCACAAAAACATATTAACAAACAGACACAAATTAGCATAAAAAATAGTACAATCAAAACTGATTTACAGACAAGGTGACATGGACTCAACAGTGGTTGTTGCTTTACCTATTGATATCTTCGAAGTGTATATATATGAACACAGATACAGACATGCAAAATTGGTCAGACAATTAAT
>PVLD010010989.1:0-16379 GCA_004027595.1 Dinomys branickii | reverse complement strand
CAAAAAACCACCAATAGTTGCTGCTTTGCATATTGATATCTTCGAAGTGTGTGCTCAGGATAACACATGCAGACATACAAGATTGATCAAATAACCCGTCATCAATTATTCCTTAGCATTAAGTGTTATAATACAATAGTAGAACCATGTTAGCCCTCCTGCACATATGTATATACATATATACGTACATACATTTTTCCCAGGCTGGTTTTGAAGTTGCAGCAACCCTCCCAAGTGCTGGGATTACAGGCACCACCACGCCCAGCTGCTAATAGCAAATTATAACCCATTAAATAAAACAAGAATCTATGAGCCCATGTTGATGTAAATCAATAAATTGAGAGATGGATAGAGTTGCCTATTTAAACATTTTAAGAGAGACTCCACAAAATATTCACTAGTTACCAATGGGGGAAAAAAGGAGTAATTGTATAGGGGAACAGTCACCACCTTAAGTAAACTATCTTTTTTTTTTTTTTTTTTTTGCGGTACTGGGGATCGAACTCAGGGCCCTGCGCTTGCTAGGCAAGCGCTTATTCCACTGAGCTATATCCCCAGCCCCAAGTAAACTATCAATGAGAGAAAAATCCTGACCCACCTTTAGAACACATGGTGTCCCCCCAGAGTTGTGAGTTTTTGTTCATTCTTTTCAGTTCTACCCATTACTATAGGAAGGATTTGGCATTTATCTATGTTTTCTTTTGCTTCCTTTGATTTTTGCTTTCTCTATTTGGGGCTATGTTGTTAGTTGCCTGCAGACTTAGAACTGAATGTGCTTGATAAATAAACATTTTTCCCACCGTGAGTAGCTTTATCTTTGGCATGGTTCCCGCCCCCCTTAAACTCTGCTTTTGCTGTTAATAGCGTAGCTGTCTATTCCCACTACTTCCAGTCAGTGCTTGCTCAATACAATGTTTTCCATCCTTTTACTTTCCTCCGCTTTTATCTCCATATTGACATTTTTCTCTTACAAGCAGCCCATGTATTTTTTTCAGTCCAGTGTGATCACGTTTGCCTTTCAATTGGGGTACTTCACACCGTTTTGCATGTAAGGGCCTTGCTGATGTATTTGGCTCGGACATCCCCTCTTACAGTTTCTGTTTATCTCATTTATTCTCTTACTGTGTTCCTCTTTTCTTGCCCATCTCACTAACCTGGACTGAAACACCCAGCAAAAATGCTCTTCTTCCAAGATGAAAACATGGCTGAATGTGGTGGCATAACCCTGCTATCCCAGCCTGGGTAAGAGCAGCACTCTGTCAAAGAAGGGGAAGGGAGGGAGGGAGGGAGGAGAAAGAGAGAGAGAGAAAGAAAGAAGGAAAGAAAGAAAGAAAGAAAGAAAGAAAGAAAGAAAGAAAGAAAGAGAAAGAAAGAAAGAAAGAAAAGGGAAGGAGGGAGAAAGAGAAGGAGAGAGACAGAGAAAGAAAAAGAAACAAGGACATTTCACACAATAAAAACTGGAAGACTTCATCACCAGCAAGCACACCCCCATCAAAGGAACTAATAAAGATTTTCTTCTGATGGCAGAAAATGAATCCCAGACGGAAACTTGGAGATGCAGGAAGAAATGAAGGCCGATGAAGAGAAAATATTTGGTTAACCCAAACAAATATTGTCTGTATCAAACAATAATAACATTGTCTTGTGGAGTTTGAAATATACAAAGACTTCAAGTACCAGATGGTACCAGATGCCAATTACGTATAAATCAGGAGGGGGTAAATGGAGTTTTAAGTGGCCCAAGGCTCCTGCATTTTTGCAGATGAGAGCATTCATTTGTATCACACTTTAATAAGTCAAGGGTACATATTACCATATTTAGAATAATCACTAAAAGAAAGGAAAACTAGCAAATTAGTGAAAGGATGACATGAATTAATTAGAATAGTAAATCAATCCCAGGATAAGGGAAGAGAAAGAAAAATGCTATATTTTCACTTTTTAAAAGAGTAAAGCATAAACAAAACTTCAAAGTTATAAAAATGCTCTTGAATTGGGTGACAGGCACACACAGGTATCGTGTATATATCTATTAAATATTCTGTAGTGTCTGCTCCAGGTAACACTATAGATACACTTTTTTTCTCGGTAGAAAAAATAATCTGAACTCTATGTTCCACAATGCAATCAGCGTCTGTCATGGGGGTGAGGGTGGAGGGGAGGAGGTGGTCTGGAGAAAGGTGTCTGTTTCTGCCTCATATATGGTCTGCGAAATTTGCATAATTTTCATTAAGTATGTATTAATTAATAATTGCAAATCACCAACTGACATTTTGGCAAGTAGGCTTCTGATGTTTTTCTACGGGGAAAAAGGTAGCTGTGTTATTATATGTGGCTAAGGTTTGTGGTTCGCTTTGCAGTGTGAATTTGTTTTTATTAACTGTGGAACAGAGACTAAAGAATGTTTATTGGGTGTTGGATATATGTGATGTATATGAAAATATATTTCCTCTGTGTGTGTGTGTGTGTGTGTGTGTGTGTGTGTGTGTGTGTGTGTGTTTCTGGAGATTGAATCCAGGGTCTTTGCCCTGAGCTACATCTCCAGCCCCCTTTTTAAAAAATTTTCATACAGGGTATTACTAAGTCACTAAATCTCCTAGGTTGGGCTCGAAGTTTTCGATCTCCCTGCCTCAGCCTCCCAGAGTCCTGGGGTTACAAGCATAGGACGCCATTCCGGGTTTACACTTCCACTTGGATTAAAAAATAATAATAATACAAGCTTTTTCTTAAGGAGATGGCTCTGGAGTTGTGACCCTAGTCCCTGCTGTCGTGACTCGCCTCGCCCACACGGTGGCGCTGCGGGCGGGTCAACGCTCTCGGCCCCGGGGTTGGTGGTGGGGGGTCCGCGGCGAGGAGCGGGAGGGGAGAAGGAGGGGAAAGAAAGGGCGAGGGGAGAGGAGAGGGGGAGAGGGGAAGGGAGGGGAGGGGAGGGGCGCTGCTGCTTCAGGAAGAGATTTATTTCCCTGCGTCCCCGTGAAGGCTCCAGAGCATTTCCCGCAGCGATGCTGCCCAGCCCGTGCTGTCGCCTGGAGCTGAGCACAGTGGCCAGTGTCTCCCGTGGTCGTGTGGACCCCCGGGGGTGTCCGTGGCCCTCACAGTGCCATTTCAAACGTGGCGCGGCCATGTCCACAGTAGCGAGCGCTCGGCCCCACAGGAAGGCCGGCCTCTGCCAGTCGCCTCACCCGCGAGAGGAGCCACGAGACAGGACCAGACAGAAGGAGGAGGCCAACAAACACAGGAAAGATGCTGACCCGGAGAGAAAAGCAAAGTAAATAACACGGAGTTCCACCTTACTCCAGTCAACATGGCTGTCATGAAGACCTCAGACATCCTGGCGAGGGCTACATCGGGACTATAGACAGAACTAGATCCCCCCCATAAGGACCCGGTCCCAAAATGCACAACCAAAATGAATACATTCCTCAGAAGAAGACGTCGAATGGCCATTGAATGCATGAAAAGATGCCCCCGTTGCTGGCTATCAGGGAAATGAAAGTGAAACTACCCTGAGTATTATCTCACGCCAGGAAGAAGGGCCCGTTGTCAGAAAATCTAGTAACAAGTGCTGGCGAGGATGTGGGGGAAAGGAACTCTACTCCACTGTTGGTGCAAGTGTGAACTAGTACGACCACTGTGGATATCAGTGTGGAGATTCCTCAAAACACTAAAAGTAGAAATTCCATTTGACCCAGCTATTCTCCTTCTAGGTATCTTCCCAAAAGACTTCAAATCATCATATTACAGGGCTACATGCATACCGTGTTTATAGCAGCGCAATTTACAGTAGCTAGACCTTGAAAACAGCCTATATATCCATCAACAGATCAGTGGATAAGGAAAATGTATTTATACACAATGGAGTACTACACTGCCATGAAGGATAAAGTTGAGTCATTTGTAGGCATATGGAGGCACCTTGAGACCATAATGTTAAGTGAAGCAAATCAGACTCATGAGCTTAAATATCACGTGGTTTCTGTTCTATGAGAAACCCCAAAATATAAATAAAGAGCAAAATAAGAGATACGTAACGGGAAGTAGGGAGATAGCTCTGCGAGGAGCAGGGGGAGGGAGGGAAAGGAAAGAGGAGGAACAGAGAATTAGGGTGTGCTGTGTACATCACCAACTCCCCACGAGGAAGGTAAGCATTATGTGCTGCAAACATGTACTGATAGAAATAAAATCTGGAGAAAAGGGAGCGGGGGGAGGCCGTGCCTTGGAGAGGATCTCCAGTCCCTCTGGGCTGAGACCATGTCTCTGATCCCAGGCTCGAACTTCCCCTACACGCGGACCTGAGAAGTCAGTGTCCGTGTGGGGTGTTCCTTGGCTCCCCGCTGCCCGTGGGAGGAGGTCCAGGTCCTGTGCCTGCCGCCTCAGGTCCTGGACCACCTCCAATCCCCCTACCACCTCCAATGGCCCAGGTGCCATCACACTGCACCCTCACCCTCTACTCCCTCTGAACTTGGCGCCTGCTGTGCCCATTCATTCTAACACTCTTCCACTTCTTTTTGGTCTTGCCCAGCTCTGACTCATCCTTTAGAGCTGCTGCTTAAATCCTGCTTCCTGGGAAGCCAGGCGCAGTGCGGCACCCTTGTAATCCCAGCACTAGGGGGGCTGAGGCAGGAGGATGGCCATGAATTCAAGGCCAACCTGGGCTACATAGTGAATTCAAGGCCAGCCTGAACTACACAGGGAGAGCTTGACTCAAAAATAAATAAATGAAACTGTGCACTGCATCCTGGGGAGGCGTTTCTAACGCCTGCTGCTGAAAGCTCCGCCAGGCTCCCCTCCTCCGAACTGTGCTTAGAGCAGGGCTTCCCTCCCTGCGTTGTGATTGTACGCTTGCTCAGTATGAGAACTGGTGAGTACCCACCGTGCGTGGGGCCCCTTCCTTTTGGGGAGACTGGGGATGCCATAAAGGCACTGCGTGGACAGCAGGCAGAGTGGAGATGGGTGACCGGGCACAGTCCAGCAGCCTGCCAGAGGGACGGGTGGTAGGCAGAAGTGACTGGTGGCTGCCAAGGCCCCACACAGCAGGCCTGGCTAGACACCAGCTGGCCTCAAGCAGCACTAAGACGGAGGTGGGGCCATGGGCCAGCCTCCTCCCTGCGGACATGGTCCCTCCCAGACCCCAGGTCCAGCCCTCTGCCCCGCTGATGGGAGGCATCCCCGCCCCCAGTCTGAGTCAGTTCCCTCCCTCCAGTCTCAGGATGGGAACGTCCCCCTGCCTGGGCCTCTCTCTTTCATGTGAGGAAGAGACATGCACCCCTCAGCTTTACCGGGACACCCCTTCTTACAGGAAGCCCTCTTTGGCTTGGCGCCCCTCCTTGGGCTTGTCCATCTCCTCCAGTTATGCTGGGTTGCCACAGCTTAGAAGCTGTCTTTTTTTCAGGGGCAGGTACTGCTATTGAACCCGGGGCCCTGGCACTGAGCTACCTCCCCACCCCATTTTGGACCCGTCTTCTTGTTGCAAACCCTCGCTCTGAGCACGGTCTGCACCCCACAGCTGCGCAGCATCTGGCCAGGCTGGCCATGCCTTCCAGCTGCATGGCTGCCGCTCTCTGCGCCCCCCCTTCAACTCCGCATCGCCCCCTCCTCGGCGCCCGTGCCTTCGGCCTCAGCCCCACTCTACCCCTGCCCCTGCCTCCACTTGGTGTCAGAGGGCACCTCCAGCTTACCAAGCTCACAGCTCCAACCCACTCCAGCCTAGGCCTTCTTCAGACCCCCACGTGGTTTGTGCACTGGAAACCTGTGTCCTCCCCTCTCTCTTGCACATCTGGTCCATCAGAAAGGCCTGTAAGCCAGGTGTGCTGGTGCACACCTGTAATCCCAGATTTTGGAAGGCTGAGGCAGGAGGATCGCTGTGAGTTCAAGGTAGTCTGAGCTACATAGGGGGTTCAAGTCTCCCCGGAACGACATAGTGAGGTCCCGTCTCAAAAAAAAAAGGAAGGGCCTGTGACTACCTTCAGAGTACATGAGAGTGCCACCTTTCTTGTCACCTCTGCCTGAACCACCTGGCCCAAGACCCCTTGTTGGGTTAGATGCAGAGTCCTCAACCCACTTCCCTGCTTCAGCCCTTGGCCCCCTACCATGTATTCCCAGTCTGTTCGATCCAGCAGCCAATGTGTGAGGTCACATTCCTCCTCTGCCCCAAACCTTCTATAGCTCCCCTCACCACCTGCACTGACAGCCCAGCCCTTCCCTGCCTACAAGATCCTCCAAGCCCCCTACCACTCCTTTGGTGACCTCAGGGCCTTTGCACTGGCTGCTCCCTCCACCTTTGATGCTCTCCCCTATAGTTGCACAGTTCCCTCCCTCATGCTCTCAGATCTGCGGGGTGAGGTCTCCTGTAACCAGTCTACATACACAGCAACTCCCTGCATTTTTCTTCCAGACTAGCTCTCTTATCTCCTCTGTTACATCATATTTATCTTTGTGTTCACCATCGTTCTCCTCCAGTAGACTGTCAGTCCCTCCTGGAAGGAGGGAAGGAGCTTTTTTTTCTCTTGTGTTCATTTCTGTGGTCTCAGTCCCTAGAACAGTATCTGGCACGTCAAGCAAATAATCACTGGAATCGTGAATGAACAAACACTCCTTTACTAGACAGTGTAGACGAGGCTGGCAGGATCATGACTGTGTCCACCACCCTAGCCCAAGGGCTCAAGCTGGAAGCTGTGCTCAGTGTGTATTTGTTGGGTGTATGGATGGATGGTTGGATAAGTGGACTAGGAGGCTGACTGTCCCCAGGGGTCACTACGTGGACAGCAATCCTGGCCCAAATCTGTCTACCCCAGAGACGCTTGAACCTCTCAGTCACCCAGGAGTGCTGGAGGCACTGAGGTCCCAGACTCCAACCAGCCTGGTAGGACATCCCAGGCCCCAAGAGAATTTGCAACGCTTATGCCTGGCAGCATGGGGTAATGGCTCCAGAATTTAAATTCTGAAGCCCTTAGACACAGCAACTCTGCTCCTTTCCAACCGAAGATAAACCTGGGCACACAGGCAGTTCACCCCAGCAGCACTGTGCGAAGTCAGGTAAAAGAGGGGCCAGCCTGCATTCCCAAGGCCAGTGCACCTGGGCACTGGGCACAGCCCTTTGTACAGTACCATTAGGGTGATGCAGAAGTCAAAGAGAATGGATTCAAGTGCTGAGCTGGGAGAGCTGGGAGAGTGGCCAAATGAGAAAACCCTCTCTCGGAACTACCCTATAGATTAAGTCACAGGTACAGTGAGAATGACGAAGCCTCTGCCTTTGTGTGTCTGTGTGTACGTGTGTGTACGTGTCTCTGTGTGTGCCTGTGTGCATGCCTGTTGAATGCATCTGGGAAGGGCCTGGATTCACACGGATCCTCCTTCAATCCGTGGTCATGCCAGGCAGAGGATCGCAAAGGAAACCTGCCACTGATTTGTCTGTACACTGATTTACTGACCTTCAACAATAAGCTGATATTCTCCTGTAACTGGACACACATTCTAAAAGCAAACATCCTTATACATGTGTCAGCACTTGATCTAAACACGCATTTTTCTAGCTTCATAAGGGCAAGCGGTGGTTTGAGCGGGGGAGGGGTCAGAAGGAGGGAGTGCTGACAGATTAGTGGTGATTCGTCATCCGGGACAGTCAGCCCGGGGCCTGTCACCAGCCCCGGGCCTGTCACCAGCCCCTGGGCCACATCAACCCCAAGGCCTTGCCCAGCGTTCAAGGCCCCTCTCTTCTTCCTCTTCCTCTTCTTTTTTTCCCTCTTTCTCTTCCTCTCCTTCTCCACCTCCTCCCACCCCCCCAGCCCAATTAAGCTACGTCTCAGCCCTTTTTCAAATTTTTTTTTCTTTTTAGACAGTTACTAAGTTACCCCAGCTGTACTTAAACTTGTAATCCTGATGCCTCAGCCCCCCAGAGTGCCGGGATTAGAGGTGTGTGCCACCACAGCCAGCTTCAAGGCTCTCTTCTACCCAGTGTTCAAGTGTGGTCTGCCCCTGTTCACACACACAGACATCAGGGGTCAGGCTGTGTTTGTGTAGCTTGTGGCCTGCAATTTGAAAAGGTTGGGAAGGGGCTTGGGATGTAGCTCAGCAGCACAGGGCCTGTCCAGCAAGCTTGAGGCCCTGAGTTTGATTCCCAGTACCAAAAAAAAAAACGTTGGGAGGAACAACTAAAAGACTATTACTTAGTGACACAAGTAAATGATAGGAAATTCCAGGTCTGGTGCCGACCCATGAAACTTTATTGGGACACAGCCACGGTTGTTCATTTCCGTGTTGTCTGCGGCTGCTTTCCGGTTACAATGGAGGGTTGAGTAGGCCCACAAAGCCTCAAATATTTACTGCCTGGCTCCTTCCAGAAACTCCACCAACCCCTGATATACAACATCTCTATCCCACGCCAGTGAACGGGTCAGCTCTGTGGCTTAACCAACTGGACTTGACTCTCTTATGTCCCTGTACCCTAAATTCCCTCTCTTCCTCTGGAAAATCAGCCATGCCATTGAAAGGATCATTTCAAACCCTGCCTAGGCGGGCACCCTCACTCTACAACCCATTCCCTGCTCCCTGCTGCCTGCTGCTTGGATGCCCCGTCTTCTCTCCTGGAGTGGAGAGCTTCTAGGTAGGTGTGAGGCCCGATTCACTTCTCTGTCTCCGGCACTTGGCAGAGTCCCCGGCTGAAGTCTGCAGACTTGCACGGACTGCTGTCACTGCCATGTCAATAAAATGCTTACCGGTCTCTTGAGGTTTCTCCCAACTTGCCAGGAAGCCTGAAAACTCGCCAAGAGGCGTGGAGAGGCGGTCAGGTGGGATGCAGGGAGCTGAGCTCATGTCGGGAGGAGCCTGTGGTATCAGGGGCTTCCCCAGGACAGAACCACTCTGCCCAACCACAGAAGACAGAGCCAGACCTGCGGAGAAGCGAACAGGAAGATGCGGCAAGAGTCCTGGAGAACTGCCCGGGCGGGGTGGGCTCCTGTCCTGGGTCAAGGAGGATGGGGAGGAGACCTCTCCCAGTGGGAATATGCAGGGCTGAGAGCTCTGGTTGCTTCCAACCTTGGGCTCAGGACAGCTGGGTTCCTCTGGGGGCTTGGTAAAGGGTGAACAGTGCTACCCTTGCCAGCAACTGAAGATCTCCCCATACCAGCCTGTGCCTCCTCCCTGCTGTGACCTCCCGATCTGACCATGTCCCTGCCTCGGGAAGCCTGGGGACCTTGATGATATTTCCACGAGACAGAACCATAGGATTTAGGAGCGAGTGCATCTCGGGCCAGGTCCCATGCTTCATCGTGCAGTTGATGATGTGGGGGAAGTCTAAGGACCCTAGAGCAGACGCCCTGCCCCCTTGGCTCTGGAGACCCCAACAAAACTGTGAAGCCAGCCCACTCTTCCTCCTCGCTCTTTCCCAAAGCCTTGAGATTGTTTCATGATAATTTGGCCCCACATGTGTGCAACCGCAGAGCTCTGGGGCTGCGAGCTGGCCCTGGGATCAGCGAGGGCCAGTAACAGTTACTTCCCCTGCCTGCCAGCCCTCAGAGGACTCGGGTTTCCTCAGCCCAGCCCCAGAAGCAGGGTGCAGGCTCCTACCACTTCTTTCGTGTGTGAGGTGGCTTTGCCACTTCTTCCTCTGAGCCTTGGTTTCCTTAGGACGACGTGGCTGGGATCCCCGGAGGACAGGGGAGCTCACAGGTCCCTATGCACCCATGTACACGTGTACATCGCTGACTGCCGAGGAGCCTGGCTGTACTGTGGCCTCGCCTGCCCTGGTGGGGCCTGGACAGGGCCGGTCTGTGTCCTGTCCCTGAACTTGCCAGAAGGTGGCCATCCTGGTTCAGGGCCTTGGAGGGAGTCCGGGAAGCGGAGTCCACCTTCTTGAACACACAAGCTGGAAGATACCAGCAACCGGAGGTCCCCAGATGTAAAGTAGAGCTCCAAGGAGCGGAACAAAGACAAGCCC
Source organism: Dinomys branickii (assembly GCA_004027595.1). Taxonomy (NCBI): domain Eukaryota; kingdom Metazoa; phylum Chordata; class Mammalia; order Rodentia; family Dinomyidae; genus Dinomys; species Dinomys branickii. The sequence continues at coordinate 6,445 of PVLD010010989.1, read as the reverse complement.
TTACCCTCTGCTGGCCTCCCTGAGCGCTCTCTCTCACTGACTCGCTCCTACCCTCCTGGGGCCCACAACAGACTTCCTGCCTGGCAAGGGCAGGTTCAAACCCCAGCTCTGCCTCTGTTCAGCCTTACGTGTATCCATTTTCCCTTCTGTGAAATGGGGCTCTACAAACCTTCTTTGGAAGGTTATGGGGTGAGGGATGCAGGGAGGAGCAGATTCAGTGCAGCCTCCACCACCTTCTGCCTTGTCTCCCCCGTCGTGTCCTGGGGTTCCAGCCCTTCACCCTTCACGAGAAGGGAGAGCCCAGTCTAGCCCAAAAAACATTAAGATGCAGTTAGAAGCTGGGTGTGGTGGTACACGCCTATAATCCCAGCACTCAGGGGGCTGAGGCAGGAGGATCTCCAAGAGTTCAAGGCCAGCTAGACTACATGGTGAGGTCAACCCCAGCCTAAGCTGGAGGCCCTGTCTCAAAACAGAATGAGACAACGACAAGATGCCAGGAGACATGCAGACAGGGCCCTCCTCATGGCAATTGTCCCAATGCCTCCAAAGGACCCATGACAGAGGGAGGGAGAGCAGTCCATGCTGATGCTTGGTCACCATGGGTATTTCCCTCACGGAGTGTTTCTTGTGGGCCGCTGCACTGGGCCCTGTCCTCGTGTCAGGGTGCAGTGTGGAGCTGGCATGGATGCGGGGCTGGTGCGGGTCACAGTCGGGCATTGTGTGGGGACCGGTGGGCAGGGTCAGCAGGGGCAGGGAGGTGGCGGCTCTACAGGTGGCAGCTCAAGACCAGGCCTGCTGGTTGGGGACAGTCTGGAGTTGCCCTCCAAGCGGAGCGGGTAGGCTGAGAGCAGCCCAAACGTGAGCGTCCGGCCTTCAGAAAGAAACAAGTGGGGGGAGGGGAGAGGCTGCAGAGAGGAAAGGGGGAGGGGAGGGGCAGCAGGAGGGGGCAGAAGGGTAGGGCGGCTCCCTCCCAGCTGAGGCTCTGTCATGGGCGCCCGATTTCCTGTGTGCTGGGCACCCGCTCTGCCCAGGGACACATCTCAGGCCTACCTGTCACAACTCACAGTTCTGACAGTTGCCTTTTCTTCCAGATACAGAGGGGGAGACAGAGGCACTGAGAGGGGAACCTCACTCCCCAGGGTCGCCCAGCAGGTAACTGGGAGCTGGAATTTGGACCTGGGCAGGGGATACCAGTCCTCAGCTCCCCATCACTGAGCTCAGCGCTTGGCCACCGGGAACGAGGGGTGGAGAAGAGCCAGGCTCCAGTCACACCGACTGACCGACGTCCAGAGCAGGTGGTGTAGTGGGGCGGATCTGATCCCCGGGTCAGCAAGCCCCCAGCTCAGACTCTCAGGAGGACCACGACACTTCGAGCTCCTCATACCCTCCATCGATCCTGGGGTAAAAGGGCTACAAAACCCAAACCAGGAGGGGCAGACAGCGTCAAAGCACAGGCAGCCCAGGCTCTTGGCGGTCTCCATGCCTTGGAATTATAAGTGTCACATGCTTATCCTCCTCTAGTTGCCTTGGTGAACTCCTCTTCATCCCTCACTGTCCAATTCTCCCGGCCCTGCTCTGCAAGGCTTTCTTCATTCTGCTGACCTGATCATTGCCCCCTTAGGTCCCTGCTTTACCCTTTCACTCTCCTACCTCTTTGATGTCTGGGTTTCAAGTCTTTCTTTATATGTCTGGCTCCAAGCTGGGCAGAGGCTGGAGGGTGTGTGAGACAGAGGCAACATCATTTCCACGCTGCCCTGCTGACCCCGTTCTTCCCAGCAGGGGAGGCAGTGAGCCAGGTGCCCAGCACTCACTGCCCTTTCCCCAGGGCCTGCTGCAGGGCTCCCGTGCCCGCCCCTCCTGCCAGTGTCCCTCCGCACAGCCAGACTTGGTTCAGCTGTCCCTGGTGAGTGCTTACTCCTTTCCTCCCCAGGAAGGACAGCTCACTGCTGCTGAGCGGCCAACCTTCCAAGCCGTGGGGAGCTGTGACTCTCAGGGGAAAGAGACCCTGTCCTCCTCATAGGCCTGTCTGCGCTGCCCAGACCCAGCAGAACCACAGCAGAGCTCCGAGGGCCCAGCCCACAGCCCTCTCCCTGCCAGCTGCCCTCAGCGCTGCCCTGTCCAATTGCTCAGATTGTTGCCCTGGACACATCTCCTTTCCCCCCTCATCCACGTCTGACCTCTCAGCTGCATCTGTGCGCCCCACGCTGGCCCTGGTCATGCTGGTCTCGTTCTGCCAGGTTCATTCCCATTCAGCCCTTGCAGTGGCTCTGCCACAGCTGGACATTTGTGCCCCGCACTTTCCTCAGCTGGCTCCACTGTGCTGGTCAGGTCTTTGCTCAAAGGTCACTGCCTAAAAGTCACCACTCTGGGCTCCCATGTACCTTTCTGAATAGCAGCCCACTCCTGCTAGAACATAAATCCGTAAGAGACATGACCATCCCAGACCCTGGCACAGGGCTAGGCACAAAATGAGCACTCGTTAACAGTTGGTGGAACAAATAAAAGAACAAGGTGGGATTTGGTGGTACTGGGGATCAAACTCAGGACCCTGTGCTTTCTAGGCAGGTGCTTATTCCACTGAGCTATGTCCCCAGCCCAAGAACAAGGTGGGTTTTGGATGCTGCCTTTTGCGGCCACGCCAGACAGGTACAAATGTAGGCACTTTGTGACCCAGCGGTTTATATCTCTAGTTTTACCCTACAGCGACTGTTAGACCACTGTGCAGAGTCAAGATGTTCATGGCAGCACTGCTTGTCATCAGGAACAACAGGCAGCAACCTAGGTGTCCAGCAGGAGGGGATCGGCTGCAATGAGGAACGGCACAGACTAAGAGAGGAGCACCATGCAGCAACTCCTCAGCAGGGGCTTAGTCTGGTTGGGCCGGTAGATCTCCAGGGAAGGCAGTAGAAACCGGTGCCCAGTGCACAATATGCATTTATTGTTAACAAACCTCTGATAGGGAGGAGCTGGGGTTGCAGATCTCAATGTATCTGATTCATAAAAAAGGAAATGGCTGGGGAGGGTGCCAGGCTAATCCAACTCTGTTCCTTGATAGGTGAAAGAGGGAGGTATAGGGAGAATAAAGGGTGGACCGCCAGGAGGCACAGCTGGGGTGGGGACCCAGTTCCCCCACAACCTTCTGTGGAGAGCCACTAAGTGCTCTCAGCTGGTTTGGAATGCACGGCTTGCGGAGGGAGGGGTGCACTTTCAGCCTCACTGTGAGACGCTTCAGTTTGGTCTTCTGAAGCCTCAGCTCTCTGGTCTGTAAAATGGACTTTTGTCCTCCCCACTTCCCTTGGCAGTCTGGGGAGATGACCTAAGCTTGTATAAGGATGAGTTTATCCTTTTACAGGGTGCTTAAAACACACCCAGCCCTGCCCTGAGGCTTTGAGGCTCATTGTCCCATTTAATCCTCATAAAAACCCTAAGAGGTGAGGGGTGTGAGCAGCCCCGTTCTACCAATGAGATTCACAGGGGTGGACCAACTCACACAAGTCACAGGGGTAGTCAGCGGCAGGGCTGGGGGATAAAACTAGGGACTCCAGTCCCAGCCTCCTAACAACTGCAGCCTAGAAAGACCCCATGCACCTATGTGCAAGGGGGCCACCACAAACCCCTGTACCCTCAGGCCCTGGAGAGAGCTGGGGGAAACCCTGGGCCTGAACATACCCATTGGCTGCTGGTCCATGGCCCGGTTCCCCACACCCAAACCTCCCCAGCCCCGACACAGCCCGTGCTGTGTACCCCCTGATTAGGAGAGCCAGGGAGCCTGGGCCTGCAGCTGGCCCGGGGTAGGGCTCGGCCTCCCTGTAATTAAGGCAGTGGGAGGCTGGGAGCTGGGATCCCTGTCATCTGAGTGGGGGAGGGGCAGAGGACAGGAGGAGCCTCTCCGTGGCCAGGCACACCACATCAGCTGCCTCTGGCGTTCTGGGAGCAGCCAGGCAGCAGGGGAAAGCTGGGAGGGACCCATTCCGGCCACTCCTCCCTGCCATTCTGGCCTGGGCCCTCCTGCCTGAATCCCTGTCTCCCTGTCTCCCATTTCCCTTCTCCTGAGATCCCCTCCACCTCCACACCAGAGCTGTTCCTCCAAAAACAGGTCACCAAGGCTTGTTCGAGTGACTCTGTGGAGACGACAGAGGGGGTTCTCCTGTCGGGGTAGCGGTAAGGAAGCTGGCAGAGGCACACTTGTGGGAACAGCCGGCTGTCCCCTAGAAAGAAGCTCATTCACCTTCCAGGCTGCATGTGGCCCCCTAGAACACGCCCATGTCCCCAGGCCTGCTGCCCACCCCTTTCTTGCCCTGGCTCATTGGTCATCAACCCTGACCGTACGGTAAGTTACCTTTGTGCCATGTGCCTTTGGTGCTGTCATCCCCTGGTCCTGGGTGTCCTCCTCCTCCCTGCTCAGCCTGCCCATCTGTGCTTCTGCCTGTGTCAAGTCAGGCACCTCTTCACTCAGGAGGCCTTCCCTGATTGGGCTCCAGTGAAGCTTTCCCTCCCCTCACTATGTATCAGCGAGCTTGCTGGTGCTGTCACAAAATAGCTGAGACAAACAACCTAAAGTAGGAACCATTCATTCTGGCTCATGGTTTCAGAGCTTTCAGTCCATGGTCAGCTGATTCCATGACTTCTAGGCCCACAGTGGTGAAACTGAACTATCATGACATGGCAGAGGGAAGCTGCTCCCATCGCAGCAGCCAGGAACACAGAGAGAGAGTGAGAAGAGGAAAGAGAGAGTCCCCAAGGGCGTGAGCCCTTCGGCTAGGTCCTACCTCCTGTCTCTGTCATCTTCTAATAATGCCACTGATTGTGAATCTATCAGCAGATCAACCCACTGACAATGTTAGCACTCTCATGGGCCAGGCACTTTCCAAAAACCTCAGGTCTGAACACATGAGCCTTTTGGAGGACAGTTTAGAACTAAATCATGAACACTCTGTAAGCCCATGGTACTGGCCTGTACTGTGGCTGGTGGGTTTGTGGGACAGTGAGATGAAGAATGAACCACTGCGTCTTTTAGCTCCTCACCCCCCGCAAGGCTGTGACCTCTCCAGGGTACAGGCCTGCCCTGAAGGTCACTCATGGTGGTGGACCTGGACAAGTCACCCTGTGTATTGCCCTCTTCTGTAAAATGGGGGGACCCATTTCTACTAGAAGAGACCACTGTGGGTCTCATATGAGACACAGTCGGTGGACACTCTGCACAGTGCCACCTCTGGTGGTACTTAGCAAAACTACCCCAAGCCACCGCTTCATTAGCCCAGCCCTGGCCTATCACCCACCCTCTCTTCCACCCAGTAACCAGAGAGACCTTTCCGAGGGTGACGGGGATAGTGTCACTCCTCAGGGTAGGCCTGGGACTGTAGCCCCACCTCTCCTGCCTCCCTCCCTAGCCCCAGCTCTCCCCAGGCCTTCAACCACTGTGCTCCAACCACCTGGAACCTACCTGAAGTTCCTGTGTACCGCTAAAGCTACCGCATAGGCAATCGCTCCTCCTTCTTTACCTGGCTGACTTCTACACACGTTTTAGGCCCCAGCTTAGGTGCCCATTCCTTTAGGAATCACCCCCCCACCGCTGCTCCCACGCAGGCAAGGCTCTTCCCTCCTACTTGCGCCCCACTTGACCCACACACCAAGTTACAATGACCTGTTTACCTGGAGAGCTATTTACTTCCACAGACGGCCAGACATTGTGCCTTGTTCCCTGCTGCAGACCTAGCAGCAGGTATCGTGTCTGGCGAGGACTAGTTGCTCAAAAAAAAAATTTAGTGACTAACTGAATGGATGGATGAGTCAATTTGCGCATCCCCCACACTGCAGGAAATGTCTGAGAACAGATTTGCGTGGGAGGTTCCGGCAGGGCCAGGGAGAAGTCCCTGGGGTTTGGGCACCGGGTGGCGAGTAGAGCAGACCCCCGTTGCTCCCAGGAGTGGGTCAGCCTCCCCCCTTCCCACAGGCCCCCAGGGCCCCGGAACTGGCTTCCAGATGCTAAGCCCTGTCTCTACCTCACCTCTTAGCTCTTCCATCTGCACAGCCTGGCCAGATCCCTGCAGCCAGCATCACGGGCAGCCAGGCCAAGCGTCCTCGGCGTCTTCCTATTTTAGACATCTCGCCGCCTCGGTCCCTTCTAATGTGCCCAGCCAGGCTGCGGGGGGAGGAAAAAGAGGTTACTGCTACTTTAAATGTATCGTATGAAGGCAAGGGCTGGAAAGCGGCCTGCTTGCAGGAGTACCCAGTCATCTAGTTGGAAAAGCCGCCAGATGGAATACAAAAGGAGAAACCCAGACGCTCATGGAGACAGCCTCGGTTCATAAATTAGGTGGGGCCAGGGGCTGGGGGCCCACACGCCATGGAGCCCGACTCCCTTCTGGACCAAGACGACTCCTACGGTAGGGGAGCTGCGCCGGCTAAGTGGCAGAGTTGGGGATTTCAGCCCCGCTGCTCAGGC
>PVLD010010988.1:0-67645 GCA_004027595.1 Dinomys branickii | reverse complement strand
TCCCTTCTTTTTTTGATAAGGTTGGCTAGGGGTTTATCAATTTTATTTACTCTTTTGAAGAACCAACTCTTTGATTCACTAATTTTTTGTAGAGTTTTCTTCATCTCAATTGCATTAATTTCTGCCCTGAGTTTTATAATCTCCTCCCTTCTTTGGGCTCTTGGTTTGGCTTGTTGCTCTTTTTCTAAGAGTTTGAGGTATCATTAGGTTATTTATTTGCTCTCTTTCTATTTTCTTTGTATATGAGTTCATTGCTATAAACTTCCCTCTTAGGACTGCTTTCATTGCATCCCACAGATTCCGGTAGGTTGTACTTGTGTTTTCACGTATTTGTAGGTAGTGTTTAATTTCTTCTTTAACTTCTTGTGTGATCCATTGGTTATTCAGGAGGTTGTTGTCTAATTTCCACGTGTTTATGTGGTTTTTGGAATTCTCTGTGTCATTAATTTCCAATTTCGTTGCACTGTGGTCCGAGAATATGCATGGGATAATTTCAATTCTTTTGCATTTAGGTAGATATGCTCTATGGGCTAGAATGTGGTCTATTTTGGAGAAAGACCCATGTGCAGCTGAGAAAAATGTGTATTCTGATGCTGTGGGGTGGAATACTCTGTATACATCTACTAAGTCCATTTGTTCACACTTTTGGTTCAGATCTGTTATTTCTTTGCTGAGTTTCTGTCCAGTTGACCTGTCTCTTTGTGTCAGAGGGGTGTTTAGGTCCCCTATTACAGTAGTGTTATTAGTTATTTGATTTTTTACGTCTGTTAAGATTTGTCTTGTAAAGTTAGGTGCTCCATTGTTTGGTGCATAAATGTTTAGGATTGTTACCTCTTCCTCTTGCAGCTTTCCCCTAACTAGTATGTAGTGGCCTTCTCTATCTCTTTTGATTGTTTTTGGTTTGAAGTTTACATTGTTTGCAAACATAATATCTACCCATGCTTTTTTCTGGGGACCTGTTGCATGGAGAATTGTTTTCCAACCTTTCACTTTCAACCTGTGGGTTTCTTTTTGAGTAAAATGTGTTTCCTGTATACAGCATATCGTTGGATTGTGTTCCTTAATCCACTCTTCCAATCTTTTCCTTTTGACTTTTGAATTGAGGCGATTTACATTAATGGTTATATGTTGGCTTATTCCAGTCATATTATTTACTTCTTGTTTTCCTTCTTTTGCTGACCGTTTACTTGCTTGTTCTGTTTAGGGAGTTATTTCTATTGTTCTTGGTATTGTGGTTTCTTTTTTCTCTGTCTAGAATATCTTTTAGTGCTTTTTGCAATGCTGGCTTGGCAGGCATGAAGTTCTTCAGTTGTTCTTTTTCGTGGAAATATTTTATTTCTCCATTGAATTTGAGGGATAGTTTTGCAGGATATATCAGTCTGGGTTGGAAGTTGTTTTGTCTCAGAATCTGTAATATCTTGCTCCAAGCTCTTCTTGATTTCATGTTTTCCGTTGAAAAGTCTGCTGTGATTCTGATGGACTTTTCTTTATAGGTGATCTGTTTCATTTCTCTAGCAGCTTTTAATATTGTGTTCTTTTGCTGGATATCTGGGATCTTGACTATTATATGTCTGTGTGTGTTTTTCTTTGGGTTATGGATCGTTGGGGTTCTATATGCCTCGATTTACTGAACTTCAGTATCTTTTACTTTGTTTGGGAAATTTTCTGCTATTATTTCAGCAAATATTCTTTTTATATCGTTTGTGTGGTCTCCTGCTGTTTCACTCACTCCTATTACTCGAATATTATTATGTTTTGCCTCATCTTGGAGCTGTTGGATTGATTTTTCATGTGTCTTTGATGATATTATGAGATCCTTCCTTTCACGCTCATAAGCCACCATGCTGTCTTCAAGTTCTAAAATTCTATCTTCGGTTTCATTTAAGCGGTTTTGCAAGCTTTCAGTGTAAGTTTTCAAATCCTATCATTCTCTTTGGACCTGTGTCATCCTTGGTAATTCATTTCTAAATTGCTCTTGTAACGTTTCCATTTGTTTCCTATTTTCTTCTATTCTTTTATCTATTTCTTCTCTATGTGTATGAAACATTTCTTCCATTATTGTTTTCAGTTCGTTTTTTGTCTGAGAGATCATTGCAGGTATGTGGCTTATTTCTGCTTTAAGCTCTTTTATGGCCTGTTGGAGTTGTTTCATTTCAGATGCAATCGTTTCATAACTTGCAGGTATGTGGCTTCCTGGTTCCCCTGTATCCTCGCATTCATAACTTGTTGTGGGTGGGGTTGTGTTCTGAGACTGCGTTTTGTTCCTCTGTTTTCCCATTTTTGGGTATCAGATTCAAAATGTTGCGCTATAAATTCCTCAGGCAGCTCAGCAGGCAAAGGTCTGCTGCAGAGGCTGCTCCAACGACTCCTTCTCTTTGGGAGAATGTCCCTTAAGCTGTCTGCTGAGATTTCCGCTTCTACTCCCTACCCCGAAACCTGGCTGGGGCGCATAAACAGCTCGCCACCCCAGGGACCCTGCAGGCAGGGGGCCACTCAGATGTTCCTCCCTGAGTGGAGCTCCTCCCCCACTCAAAAATCCCATCGGGGCGCCCAGCCAGCTCTGTCCCAGGGACCATGCAGTCAGTAGAGCTGCTTGGATGACCCTCGCTGGGTGGAGCTTCTCCCCGACTCAAAAAAAACGGTCATGGCGCGCAATCAACTCACCCTGGGATCGTGCAGGCAGGAATGCCGCTCAGATGTATCTCCCTCAGTCGAGCATCTTTCTGACTCAGAAATCCTGCTGCAGTGCTCACTTGGCTCACCCATTCCGAGATCCGTGCCGGCAGGAGATCCTAGTGCTCCCTGGCCCTTCTCCGCCTTCTCGGCATTCTCGCAGGAGCCTCCTACTGCAGCTGCCACAGTTCCCGCTCTCCGGCCGAGGATGGCGCCAGCTGCGGGGGTGGGGCTCTGAGCGGGATCCCGGACCGCTGCCCAGATTGGCGCAGTCTGCCCGAGGAGCGCGTTCTCTGAGTTTGCTCTGCTCCGCCGCCAGCCGCCTGCGAGCCGTTCGGGTTCAGGAGCTGGGAGGGTCCGTCCCGCTGCAATCGCACTTGGTGGTATGCGGACTCAGCCGAGCCGCGGCGCAAGCACAGCACCGATCGCCTCGGGCGCCCAGCTCTCAGGGCCCGCCCACTTCTCCCCGCGCGTATCCAGCCGACCCGTTAATGCTCAGGCAGCTGAGAGCAACACGTTCAGTTGGAATTTCACAGCCGCGGACCGGCACCCGCCGCCGGGTCGTTCTTTTGTAAAAGGACTCCACTCTCCAGAAAGCCCTGCCACACCACAACATAAACAGGACTGCGTAGTGACTTCTTCCAGAAGAAGCGTCTTTAGGGTGTGGGTTCTGTTCCTCCCTCACCCAGTGCAGCCCCAGGTATCTGCTTGCCTCCATGGATTATAAATACCATCACATGATAAATCTATCCATGAATTTCTCTACCAATGAAGTTAAAGCTTTTGCAGTACAATAACCTTCCCAAAGCGCTGCCTCTGAGCACATGAGACCTTCTGGGGACATTGTAGATCTAAACCCTAACACTAATTATGTTAAAGTGAGTTACCTCATTCCCGTGGAGGAGAGGTTTTTCTTATGACTGCATTTGGCATTACCTCTGGAAACAGATTTCGCTCACACTGTGGGTTACAGAAAATTTTTCCCAGCTGTGACAGAAAGACTGCTGATCTGTCTTCTGAATGGTTTTCCCTAAACCAGTGTTTCTCAGATGTTCCATCAAAGATATTAAGAAAAACCAGGTATAGTTGGCCTCAAGTCTGAAATTTCTTAAGACTATCTTCATGTTTTACTTGAAAACTTAAGACTTTTGTATTTTATATTTTATTTCAATATCATCAGGTAAAAAACAAAATTGTAACTTTTAAAAACCAAATCTTTGAATAAATTACATTGTTCCAGAAAATGTAAGAATGTTGTTCATCTCCTAGCTGGTATCACTTTCTGTACCCTAAGGCTTTGTATGACTCCAAGGTCCTCTTTGAGGAGTTGAGTGGGGGCAACAAGAACAGCTCTGAGTAGCTCTTGACACTGGAGTCTACAGATGAGGGACTTCAGGCTGATAGGGCTCGGCTGCTGCTATGGTTTTAATGTGACCTTCAGAAGTGCCTGTGCTAGAAACTCCATCCCATATTCATATGTTAATGGCATCTGGAGGTGAGACCTTTGGAGGATAATTAGGATTTGATGAGGTCATGAAGATGGCCTTATAAGAAGAGAAGGGGAGACTAATGCCAGCACATTCGCTCTGCCTGGCCCTGTGACACCCTCTGCCATGACACAGCAAGGAGGCTGTCGCCCAATGTCTGTGGATTTCCAGTCTTCAGAACCATGATGTTAATTCTCTTTTCTTGATTAATCCCCTAGGGTATGATATTTGGTTATAGCCGCAGAAAATGGACTAATAGAACCACTCTGCCCAGTAACTGACCAGAACAACCCCCAGAGAGACAAGATTGTTTTCTGAGTGGGGAGCCCTGAAATGGCAGAGCGAAGAACACTGGGCCAGGTTGAGTCTCATCAGTATCTTTGTTTATGAGTCTAGATGGAGCTGGCAGATGCCTCACATTAGCATTATTTAGACATTAAGAGATTCTAATTGGAGACTAACATGTGTCCTCATCACAGTTGACCTTATTTATGGAGTGGTTGACATCTGAATGTCAAATTTGCATCAGTGAATTCTCTCCTCTAATAACCACTTTAATATGTAAATAACAGATTTACAGCAGGGAAAGATACACGTGATATGCTGATGATTGCTTGGAAGATGTGGCTTTCTTCCGTACACAGAGAGAGGGAGGGCTGGCAGGTTCCTCCCTTTAACTAGGAGACACTGGCTAAAAGACTGAGCTAGAGAGAAAGCACATACTTTGTTTCATGTCAGCAGATGGACACAGAGTCCCTACATTGTTAACATACTTAAGATAAGTATGGGGAGACCCCAGTACTGAAGAGAGATAGGTTCTGCTTCCAGAAAACCTGAAGCAGTTATAAGGTGGAATAAAATAGGTATAAGTCAATAGCATACTTCACAGCAATAGGTGATGATGTCAGAAGGGAGAGGTACAAGTGCCACTATTTTGTAGTTTTCCAGGTAGACTCTGGAAGGGTTTCGTATTCAACAGGGCACAGTTTTAAACCCCAGCAAATCTATGGCTGTGCCTGGGATGGACAGGCCTGAGTTAGCTGTGTCATAGCAAGAGAAGTCTTGGGCAGGACGTCCAGGCCAGGCACAGTGACTTACAGGGCTCCGGGATCTTTCTGTCATTTTTACATTGCCATCCTGGTGTGAAGGCCTCACTCCTGCGCTTGTGGCCTCATGGTTGTAAAAGATCTGCTTTCCCTCCAAAACTTCATTCCCATTCAGTATAAGAGGAAGAAATAAGAAAAATAGAAGGAGAAAAAGTCCTTTTCTTCCAGAGACTTAAAGTTTAATAAAATTCTGGAAGAAAAACCCTTCTCAGCAAATTGCATCTTATTGGCTAAAGCTATGTCACAGGATTGCCCTAGTTGGAAGGTACTTAGGGAAAAAGTCTGCCTGCACAGGTGTGGAGGAGGCTGCGACACTATGTTAGAGGTAAACACTTTGACACGTGTATATGCATGTGTCTCAGGCAGTTTGCGCTGCTATAACAAAGTACCACACACAAAGTGATATAAATGAGAGTAATTTATTTCTCCTGGTTCTGGAGGTTGGGATGCCCAAGATCATGGTTAGATTTGGCTGAAGTTCCCTTGGTTCACTTCCTAGTTTGTACGCAATGATCTTGCTGTGTCTTCCCATGGCAGAGAGCAGGGAAAGAGAGAGAAAGAGAAAGGGAACAAGCTCTCTTGTGTCTTTTGTTACATGGGCACCAGTTTCATCATGAGGACCCCATCCTCATGACCTAATCAATTCCAAATGCCCTGCCTTCTATACTATCAGATTACAGGTTGGGGTTTGAACATATGAATTTTGGGAAACTCAGCTATATTGGCTATAACAGTGTATGGGGGGAGTAGCATAATGGGGGGGGAGTAGCATAGATCAGTGTGAGAAATAATTAATAAGGAAGTTTGGAGACTTGGGGATGGAGTAGATGACAAGTAGAAGCCAGAGTAGTTTAGGGAAAAAGGAAACCAGGGCAGAATACAGTGGGTTTGCACATTACTGGTGGGAGCGAGGGAAGAGAACATGTGTGTGGAAAGTCTGTGGATCTGGGTCAGAGGACCTTGACTCTGGCATAGACAGTTTTTGGATTCTAAAACCTTCCTGTTGGAGGAGTTGATTGATATAATTTAGAATGCATTCATGGTTAGCTGTGTTCCCATAGAATGGCCACACTTAGTTGAGAGATGATAATACCATCAATTTCCCTCTTAAATATTTACATTGCTAGAGAAATGTCACAGGGCTAAAAAGGGGTAATGATACAGGTATTATTAAGGTAATAACTTAATACAGTCATGTTATATAATCAATACTTCACAATCAAGTAGGGCATTTTGACTGCTGTCATATTCCTATGTTCGTTTAACAGTATTTCTCAAGCGCCTACTGTATGCACAGTGCTGAGATTAGTGCTAAATAAGTGTAATGTGAAGCGTGTCTGCCTGCTAAGGGCTGTCATTGTGTTGGGGAACACAAGACAGAATTAGGGAGTATGGCAGGCAGCATAGGGTGACAGATCCAAATGAGTGGCTAAGACAGAATGCGCATTCATAGGGGTTCTGAAAAGTCATGTCTCTGTGTCACTTGGCACTCTGAGAAATTCCTTAAGGAGGAAGTGGTACTTAATTGGTGGAACTTGAAAAAGTAGTAGAATTTGGATGAAAAGTGGGGAGAATGGGAGGACCATTCTAGGTCAGGGGAGAGGCTGAGGCATGAGTGATGTGGGGCAAAGGAGAGGGTGAGGGGCTGGTCCAGGGAGTGTAAGGAGTGGTGGAAGGTACTCGGGGTGGTTGCTGAGTCAGCCTTGAAGGTGCATCTGTCAGCAGAGGGCAGAGTGCTGAAGTATGTGGCCCTGGGATTGAATCTTAGCTCCACTAACTGCCAACCACTTGAGTGGCCTTGAGAAAGTAGTTCAACTTCACAGAAGCCCAGCAGTAGCTTTAAAATGGAAATAATAATACTGACCTTGCAGGTAGTGGTATGGAAAATTAAAGCACTATTTTAACATAAACGCTTATGTTCTGGGCTCAAAGCGATCTTAGTTTAAGGTGAATAATTATCTGGCCTCAGAGACCACCTAAGTGCCTGAGCCTTCATGTTCTTATTTATAGATGGAGGATATTGCAATATTATAATGTTGTATTATATATAATTATATATTATTGCAATACAATATTGCATTGTATAGGTAGTATTATACATGTAATATTGTATTGCAGTATTATACATTGCAATAATTCTACCTACAAATCTGGCAGGGTTCTCTAAACCATTGTGTGACAGTCTTGATTATCAATTGGATTGGCTTGAGAGATTAGGAAGCACACTCTTAGGTGTGTCTCTGCAGGTCATGGAGACACAGGGTTAGAGACTCTATCTGTTCTTTAGCCCTTTTTCGCTGGCTCTTTCCCATCGTCTCTGCTCCCTAACTTCCTTAGCGTCAGTAGCTTTGCTGCCACATGCCTTTCTACTGTGTTGCTTCCTGGGAGCCAGTGACAATGGACTGAACTCTCTGGAAGAATAGTCCAAACTAACCATGTAGCAGTTTACCCTGAGCGTCACTTGGGCAGTGCATTTCTTTATGTAGCTGACCATCCTGAGAATCACTCAGACAGATGTAATTTCAACCAGTTGCTTCTTATATTTTATAAATTTGATAAAATTGTCATCTTTATATTTCATTGTCTTATACAAATTAATGAAACAATGTGCAATTTTTGTCATCCTGTATTTAAATAATTGTACTGATAAATAGCTAAATCTCTCCTTCTTTAGGTTGTATATGTTAGGGCTTTTGGTAACAGTGACAAACTGAGAATTTTGGAAACTTACTATGGAGGCTGGGCTTAACAGCAATTGTTGAAGGCCGTGTGGTAGCACCTGCCTTTCTCAGGGGGGCTGGAGAGCCAGCTTTGGAGTCTCACCGGTTGCAGTGAGGTCTGCATCATGCCACAGGACAGTGCCACTGCAGCCTGCCCTGTAGGCTGCTACTCAACACCACCTGCACCCCCTATCACTAGGTGTGAATGTCCTTGATGCTACTCTTTCCACAATGGTTTTACATGGGGATTGGTACTTTGGCTCACTAGATTTCCAAAGGGAATTTTTTGGGTTGTATCTGATTGGGCAAGGCAGGTCACATGTCTGTGCCTTACCTGCAAATGGCTCTGGTAAATTGTAGTCAGTGTTCAGTCTTAGAGAGTGGGAAGTCTCTGAGTGCCAAAACCATGAGTAGTATCCATACTTATGTGATGCAGTTGAAGAGTTTCTTGGGAGAATTAAATGACATGATGTATGTCAAGCACTTAGCATGGTACCTGGCACAATAACAAAACCATAAATGGTAGCTATTATTCTTATTATTAAATTATAATTGTTAATAACTGACAGCATGCAGTAGTATGAGTACAAAAGCAGAGATGATTGTTAAAGCAGACTCTGGGGAGAGGAGCCAGTGAAGCCCATGACTAGACCCTTGGCCTCATAGGTTTGAGAAAGTTGACTCAACAGCACATCCCTCTGCACATCACTGTCCTGGCTTGACCTGGGGTAACCTCTGGGTACACTCTTAAACTTTCACATTCAAGTTTATCACAAATTATACCTCCCTTTCTCTACTTGCAAAAGGCCTGATAAATAGGGCACTGGGATAAAAAGAGAGTTAAAAGAAGAAAGAAAACTAAAATGCCACAACTTAATATTTAGCATTTTTTTGTTTGTAGTATGTATTTTTTGTTTTCTGACTTGCATCTTTTAAGATTGATGACAATCAATCGTTTTTACCTATTAAAAAGGCAATTTTTATATATGGTTCAGTGTAATACAATTCACATTGTATATAAAATTTTATGGCCACTTTGAATATACAGTTATATCATAAACATTTTCTCATGTCATTGCGTTTTCTTGAAGGTATAGTTTTTTAATGGCTGTCTTCTAGTAAGTCGGATGTGTGACTACAATTTATGTAACTATTAATTTCATTGTGCAATATTTGAATTTGTTTCTCTCTCTTTTCTTTTTCATTTTCTCTCTCCCCTTCCTTCCATCCCTTCTTTCTCTTTCTCTTTTTTTCCTATGATAAATATGGTTGAAGGGAATATTCTTGTAACAATTTTTTGTGCTTATCTCTGATTATTTCTTACAAACTTAGAAGAAAAATTTCTTAGAAAACAAAGGGTTTGAACAATTTAAAAAATCTTCAACTATTAACATTAATGGGCTGGGGATATAGCTCAGTGGTATAAGCACTTGCCTAGCAAGAGCAGGGTCCTGAGTTCGATCCCCAGTACCGCAAAAAAACAAAACAAAACAAAAAAAAACAACAAAAAACATTAACATGCATTCCTCAAATTGTACTAATTTATTCTCTAACTTGCAATATATGAAAGTGCAGATTTGCTGCAAAGTTGTCACCAGTGCATATTGCCTTTTATTTTTGTCTTTTAAAGGAGAAATGGTAGAGTTAGAGTAAGTTTGTTTCACAATTTGGGAATCTATGGCAAAGCATAGAGAGAAGAAAGGGAGGGTGTTCTTTGAACTTTTTAACATCAAATTTTATGCTTATTTAAAAAATAAGGGACAAAGTAGAATTGCAGGCCCTATGCCTTAACGCTGTTCTGTGCCATCCTGCCACTCACATTCTACCCACCTTCTGTGACCTTTTCTGCCAGCCGTATATCCATGGGTGGCCCCAACAGGTGAGTAAGCCTGTGGCCAGATGGCTGTGCAGTTTTGACTTTTGACATGATTGAGCTGAATTACTATCATTTGGTATAGGTGACTCAGCTATGCCATCATAACACATTGACAGGAGTAGAAAGAACTGGTGTGGGTGGCTTGTCAGGCCTTGGGCACAGGGCCCTGTTATGTTGCTGCAGCTTGCTCATTTCAATTTCTTTCCAACTTCAATATATGACTTCCAGCATTGCCAAATCCGGCTTTTAATTTCCACCTGTGTATTGGGGGCGTGGCGGAGGGAGGCTGGAAAGGCAGAACAGGAGGAAGGGGACAGGAATGTCATTATGGGTTGGCAGGGGCAGAGTGAGGATATGCTTGGGGGTGGAGGGGGTAGTGTGCAGTGAGATAAAAATGCTTCCAATTCAGTTCCAATTGTCAAAGCTGAAAACTCAAACATGGGGGAGAGTTGTGTTGTCTTTGTTCTGCTACCAGTGAAGAACGTCAACAGCTGATTGTGCATTTAAGCCAAAAAACCCCAAACAAACAAACAAACAAACAAACAAGCAAAATCCCCAAAATCGTAGGCCTGTGAGCTGTTAGGGAAGAAAGCAGTCATTCAGATCAGATTTCCCGACACTGAGGGCTCCACAGATGCAGGAGAGGAAGTCTTCTTTCTTCTTCGCTAGCAGTGGCTCAGGTGGCTTGTCTTCTCTTTTGTCTTTCTTTTCTGCTGCCTCTCGTGGAGAACGGCAAGTGCCTGCTACTTGATGTCACGGTCCAGGGTGTGCAGCCTAGTGAGACTTTGTTGTGGGAAAATGTACACAGGCCGGCAGAGTTGGTCCTACTGGGTGATGCCAGAAACACTGGCTGTGGAGGTCAGCAAGTGTCTCT
This sequence comes from Dinomys branickii, assembly GCA_004027595.1. Classification (NCBI taxonomy): domain Eukaryota; kingdom Metazoa; phylum Chordata; class Mammalia; order Rodentia; family Dinomyidae; genus Dinomys; species Dinomys branickii. Next base: position 56,909 of record PVLD010010988.1, on the reverse strand, counting down.
AAGGGATGGTCACCTTCTGTGACCTTTTGTGAGAACTCGGATGGCATGCTTCCCTCATCACAAAGAAATGATGACAGATATGCCCCGTGCATTGGTTTGATGTTACACATGTATATGCACTTACTGAAATATCGCACTGTACCCCATACATAGGTACAATTATTATGTGTCAATTATGAATAAAAGAAAAAAGTAAATAAAATCTTTTAGAAATATACAAAACATGAAATTTACCACTGTAGCCACCTTTAAGTGGGAAGTCACAGGGGCATTGAAGGCATTCTCGTAAGGTAACCATTGCCACTGTCCATTTTCCAGAGCTTTTTTTATCATCCCAAGCCGAAACTCTGAAATCATTAAATAATAAAGCCCAATTTTTCCATCTTTCTAGCCCCTGGTGATCTGCAGTCTACATTATGCATGAACTTAACTACTCTAGGTGATTTCTATGTAACTGGAATCGTGTAATACATGGCCCTTTGTGATTACCTTCATCCACTCATCCAAGTGGCTTCAAGGCTTCATACATGTGTCAAAATTTCCTCTCTTAGTAAGGCAGAATAATATTCCTCGGTATGTATATATTACATTTTGCCACATGTGTACTTTGATCATATTCTGAGTGTGCAAATATCTGTTCAAGTCCCTGATTTTAGTTCATTTAATATGTACCCAGAGTGGGATTGTTGACCCAGATAGTAATTCTATGTTTAGAAATATGTATGTCCTAAACATGGGACAAGGCTGGGGATACAGCTCAGTAGCACAGTGCCCGCCTGGCAAGTGAAAGTCCTGAGTTTGATTCTCAGCACCAAAAAAAAAGGGGGGGACAGATTTGCAGGGAACCTTCTCTATATGATACAGTAATGGTGGATACAGGCCCTTGTACATTTGTCACAGCCCATTGACTGTGCAACACAAGGAGAGAACCCTGCTGTAAACTGTGTACTTCAGCTAGTGATAATGTCTCAATATTTATTCATTGGTTGTAACAAAAAACAACCAAAAATGATAATGGTGGAGAAAATTAGAATGGGGGAGGGAAAGAAAGTGTATGGACCTCCTTGTACTTTAGGCTCACTTTCATGTAAACTGAAAACTGCATTAAAAAGTATACTACAGAGAGAGAGAGAGAGACAGAGAGAGACAGAGAGAGAGAGAGAGTATGATGATATAAAATCCTTCACTGAGTCACTTCTCTTCCTTAACTCCTTCCTTTACAATTCCCTTCACTTGTAATTTGCCTTCCTGGTCCTTGGATATCACGGATGTGTGACAGAGCAGTGTTCCTGCTCATTCGCGTCCCTCTCTGGAGTCTTGTCTCTGGTCCGTCAGTGTCAGGCTCTGACTTTCCTCCTAGTTCCGGACCCTTCTCTGACTTCTCTTGCTCTTGCTTATGTCATATGGAGAAGGGAAGCTGCTCACTGGGGAGAAAGACGTGGGCCTTAGAGGTTTCTGGTGAGCTGCTCAGGGCCCCAGAGGGCCTTCAGAGCAGGGCCAGGACTGACCTCTGTATCCAGGGCACCAGGGGGGTGCTGGTTTGGGAGCCCATATTTTCTGGTCAGCTGCATTGTCACTGAAGAAAGTTATGGTCAAACTTTCTAGGACCCCCCTTTGATTTTTTCAGGAAGTAATGGAGATTCTTTACTGTGCTTTCCAAGTGTCTGTTTGGGTTTTCCAGCAACAAAGTAACGGTTTGTTCACTACGGGACACCGATATTCTGTAAAAAAATCAAACAATAAAAAGTGGCTGAGCTTCAAAGAAAGAAAAGGGAAGCCCTCTGGTGCTCCAAATACAGAGGGTGGTCAGGCTGAGACTGTTAAAGGCATTTTACTGCTTGTGGTTGACTAGGATTTTAGACTGATAAGAACTCTGTGGCCTAGAGCTTCAGATTTTATTTCCTATGTACTGATGGGAGATCTGACCAAGGCCTGGGAGGCACAGGGAGGGGAGGGAGAGAACAGACTCACCCTTCATGCAATGCCTCTTGGTCTTGGGAACTAGGGAAGCTCTACACACCAGAATTAAAATTATTGAGGGGAAATAAAACTCCAGCTCCATATTTAAACTGGGTGTAGAGGGCCAAATTCACTGGGAAGCAAACAGCTGACACCAAAGTGTTTCTAGACTGCTGAAACTCTGGGATCTGAATAAAAGCAAACCCCAAGCTGATGTGATGAGGTTTTACAACCCAAAGGTGAAAGCAATTCTAGTATCTTCCAATGGATGAATAGATATCAAAATCCTAGGGATATACAACACTTGCAGTAGAGGAGCTAACAACAATGGGGCTGATAAAAGATAAACGACACAACAAACCTGCCCCAAAGAGGCATCTGCTGAAACAACAAACAAAACATAATACTCCATGAGGTAATGTTATAAATAAACTGGAAAAAATCCCCTAGAATATCAGTGAGTTTTGAAATACGAAAGGAAAACGGATTAGTAGGAGGAAGACAATCATAATAAAAGCACAGGACACTGGAACCGTATGTCCAGTCCCAGGGCTGTGTCTCTTCCCTCCCAACACAACTTTTTCTCCGCAATCTGTTCTACTCTTTGGTCTTGTTTACAATCCTCTTCCACATTCATCACTCTTCTTCCTAGCTGCCATTTCATTTTCAACGTGAGATAAAATGTACTAAATGAGGTTAATTTCACAGCCAATCAGCACAATGCATGTGACACACATCTGTGGAATCAGACATCTTAGGAAAGTTAAATAAGGCCCAGAAAAGAATTAATGTCAAACTTCTGTGGATCCAGAAGGTGGTTGGTAATGGAAACAAAAGAAGACAAGAAAAAAAGACCCTGAATTAGACAGCCATGGACATGTTTTCTGATGCACAGGGTATAGTGTTGGTGGGTGAGGGAGATTTGGAAATGTCTGAGTTGTGGTTGTGGACAGAAAGATAATCTATTTCATTGATGAGGAAATTAAAAAGAGAGAAAAAGCGAACGGCTAGTATTTCTGACAGTTCATTGTTTTCTCATGTGCTTGGCTGTAAGCTAAAGAAATTACTTTCTTCAACCTCACTGTTGAAATTGTTCATGAAACAGAGTTGACTTGTATGTCATGGGCTGTATTTAGAATGCGCACTTGGATGACACTGTGTGGTGCTTGGAGTGTCAGGATAAGAGTGGGTTTCCTGTCACTGGAGGATGCTGCTTTTTTGGAACCTGTGGATAAACTCTCTTATAATCATCAGTGCAGAGATACAGTGACAGAAACGTGGAGTTCCAAGAATCTTCAAAACCGTCTGTAGCCTCCCACCTAGGTACTTTTCCATGGTGCTCTGTCAGGGAAATAGAAGTGATCCATAGCTAAGACATTGGTTTAGGAGTCACACAGATCTGATCTATTTCCCAGTTATGTTGCTTATAAGCTTTGTGGCCCTGGGTGAATTATTGAAAGTTTGTAGGCTGAGAATTCTTCACTTGTTCAGAACTCCTGATTACAAGTGACAGAATATCCCTACTGGAATGGGTTTCTATGATTTTTACCTTTTACACTTCTGAATTCTGAGAAAGACAAGATGTATCTTCCCCCCCCCCAACAAAACTCCTAATTGCCCAGTTCTCCAATGCCAGCTGAGAACCCAACAATTCAGTTCAATTCTGACGCTGACTACCTAGGATTAAAGCAGAATCCATAGGTTAAGAGCTCAATCTCACAAAGTTATTCCCACTTCAGAGGTCAGTTGCAAGTTTCAGGGGTCAGCTGTACATTTGGGGGCTCCTATAACCCCCCACCTCTCAGTTTGATAGGGCAAGAGAAACTCCATTTTTCTGGTTTTAAAGTCATAGTAAGAGAAGTCACTTAAAGTTCACTTAAGCTGTAATTCACACTCCCACACCCCAGTCCCTTTATCAGCTTTCTTAAAAGCAGAGAAAAACCATAAATTGGGAACAGAACAAACAGAGCACATTGGGAGGTAGGTTAAAGGGTAGCCCACTGTGGTCATTGGAACTTGGTTGTCTGGCCTCCTGGAAGAGAGATAAACTTTGTGCTAATTACGTTGTGTTCTTATGAGATCCCTGAAAATGAAGTAATAGTTACTATGGAAACCTGAAATGTACTAAAATCAAAGGTGAGACCCAGAGTGGAATAGACATCTCTGAGTCTGGGGTAGAGACGATCGGTCAGCCAGCTCCAATAAAGCTTTGTTCATTCATGCTCTTTTGGTTTTCTTGTGAGCATCTTTCTCCATGGATTCCACTTGCCATGTCAAACTCTGATAATTTGCTGAGATGACTCGGGAAGTGCAGGAAATCCCTTTACTATTACTGGGTTACTATAAAGGCTACAATTCAGAAACCTCCAGGTGGTAAAGACGCACAAGGCAAGGTACTGGGGCGGTGGATGCTGTGAAATAAAAGGAAAAACCACCATGAAGGTGACATTAAAAGTGCTCTTTACATTGGAATAGGGGGACATTGGGGAAGCAGGATTTACATGAATCAAGCTGCCGGTTAGGAAGGTGAACAACTTTGATCACTCCCAGAGTTTGACTGCAGACATCTGTAATGACCAGAACAACTGAATAATGACATTGTGTCCAGAGTCTCACCATGCATATCAAGAGGTCATCAGACCACTGTTTCGTGGACATTCTTATTAACAGTCTTTATCTTCTATCAGTCAGGTAGCCCCTATTCTCTCTTAATACTCAGTAGTGCCTATATTTTTCCTGTTTTCCGCAGAACTCTGGTTCATGTGTCTCCTCAACTGCAATTCCTAAGACTATCAAATAAAGTTCTCTTTATCTTTATAATTTCTGAGTTTGGATTCACTGACATCATAGAGCATCACAGACCATGCCACCCTGCCAGCACTTTGATGTGTTCACCACCCAGAAGCTCCTCAAATCTTGTTGAAGAGTTTTCTAGAACTCTTAATATCCAGCCCCTTCCCCTTCCAGGATGTCAGTGGGTGGGGCTCTGGTTTCCAACCCTCTATAATTGCTTGGTGTTTCTAGTGGCCAGTTCCGTTAGGAAGCTATCTAAAGACCTCAGCCCAGCCTCACTTTGTGCTGGCTACATTTGTTTTGCTACTAAAATAAGGGCTATATTGCTTGGTGCCCAAAAGACAATATTCAGGGGATAAGAGCTTATAGGAAGGCATCAGATATATTCTAGGCTCAGCATCTTGGGGAGATGGAGGTGCCATCAACCTCCGAGCTCTATTTTTAGGTAATTAGGAGCACAAAGGGATTTTATTAGAGAGGAAGAGAGGCTCAGTGAACAATGGGCAGGAAGGCTATATGTTGAGTGGAGCCTTTGTTTTTCTTCTGGCTGGAACATTGCAATGGACCTTAACCTCCGGAGACTAATGGCTGTATTTTCTCAAAACAGATACATTACTTTTCCGTAGGTTAGACAGGCTGGGGATATAGCTCAGTGGCATAAGAGCCTGCTTGGCAAGTGCAAGGTCCTGAGTTTGATCCCTGGTACTGCAAAAAAAAAAAAAATAATCTGTAGGTTAAACTTTACATACTTTGTATTAGGTAATGGTGAGGAGGGCGATTACAAAGGTCATCAAAAGTTCTGGTATTATAAATCTAAAGAAAGTTTATTTAGTGTTGGCATCTTAACCATTTATGTGGGGCTTCATCTTTGAATTTAGAAAGTTGGATGTCTTAGTCATTTTCTTCATTGTTGAGACAAAATACTCAACATGCACAATTTAAAGGAGGAAAAAATTATTTTGCTCACAGTTTGTAAAGGTTTCAGTCTATAGTCAGCTCACTCTGAGGCAGGGCAGCATGGTAGAGTATTGTGGAGGAAAAGATGTTTATCTCATGGCAAACAGGAAGCAGAGAGTAAAGGGAGAAGTCAGGGAGGGAGATAAACCCTTCTGAGCTGCATCCCCAGTGACCCACCTCTTCTGACAAGACTCTACCTCCTAATGGCAAATCAGCTATAAGGCCCCATAATCCAACCTTCCAATTGCCAGGCCTATGGGCAATGAGTCTCTTGGGGGACATCGAAATATGAACCATAAGACTGGGCCAGAGTTGGGCTGTAATCCTTGCAAAATGGTTAGAGAGAAGATATAACTCTGTGAACAGCTAAAGAAGGGGATGCAAATATAACCCTGCAAAAGACAATTCTCAAATTGGCCACTATTATGAATTGTCTACAAAAGAATAAAAGTTGATTGTGAGTAGCATGAGATACATCTTATTAGAAATTAACAATCTCTAAACAGAAAGATTGTTTTTCTCAATAGTTTCTGAAATATGAAATCTTAGAATTCCTCTCTTTTGCCTGCTGCAGGTCATGTGTTTCTCCCTGAGCTAATCATGTGACGAGAAGCTGAAACACTGGCTAGAATTGAATCATACACCAAACTTTAGAATTGAGCACGAGCCTCATTTAAATCACAAGAACAAAGAATGGGGTGTGCAAGATTCTTCAAATGAGAAGAGAGTCTCTCTCACCAGGAGGAAGGGAATACAAGAGCTATTCAGTTCCCCTTTCTCATCTATGAAATGTAGATAACTCTTTCCTTTTTGGGTCCAGTTTTCTTCAGCTCATCCACTATAATTCATACCTCTAGGACCTGCTACATCACACAGGTGGGAAATGCTCTGAGTCCTTATTCAGTGACATGTGATGGAAGCACTAGCAGTGTCTTCAGGGAGACAAGGTCAGAGTTTCATAGTTTCCATTAGACAATGTTTCTCAACATTCTCCTAGACTTAGACTTACTCTTCCCATCCTGGTTATGCCCTGGGAATTTACAGAGTATAATATTCCTACCCGGCCCATAAGTATGTCATCTAAATACTTTATGTGTTTTTCATGGGTGCCCATATTTCATTTGAAAATGTCAAAACACTGCCCACACATGGCTAGAACCCAGCTGAGAAGACAGAGTTACTTTATGAGACCTGCCAAATGGGGTTCAGCGCTTATCTGGTCATGAATCATGAAAGCTTTTAGGACAGATGGTGTAATCATATCCAAGAATAATGCCCTTTCAAGAGTGATGCTAATTGGATCACATGGCATCAGAGTTTCACATCTGTTACATGGCAGCGACTGAGTTTCCTTAAACTTTAGTTCATTTCCAGAAGTAGTCAGAAGCTGACTTCAGTGTGTTCAGTAAATATATGTAGGGTGATAAATGCATGGATTCCTGCATTCTTTTAGCACATATGTTCCCGGTTCCTTCTATGTGCCAGACATTCTGTGGTATGTTTCACCTCCGTAAAACTTTCCTTCTAAATGCAGGAAGGTGAACAATACTTAGGCAGCTGATAAAGCAGATAACAATAAGCACTAAGAAGACAACAAATAAGGGAATGTAGGCAGCAGCGGAGGAGGAGGGTACTAGGTGTACAGGTGTGTCATTTCCACTTCTGGTCAAAGAAGGAGGGGGAGCTATGAGGGTCTGCACAGAGGGGTGCCTGGAAGAGAGAATATCAAAAGCAAGTGAACTTGCTTGAAGTGAACTTGAACTTGAAGCGAACTTGGTTTACCTAATAGTTAAGAAGTTCTCAAACTAGATGTTGTGGCACATGCCTAAAATCCTGATGCTCAGAAAGCTGAACAGGAATATCATGTGTAAAAGTCAGCCTAGGAAAGACCATTTCTCAAAAAGAAGGAAGAGGAAGAGAAGGAAGAGGAGAAGGAGGAGGAGGAGAAGTTGTTCAGTTTGGCTGTTACCTACTGACGGAAGGACGAAGTGCAGAGTAGATCGGAATGAGGTCAGAGATACAGACAGGAATCATGGTAAAGAAACTGGGCTTTATTTTAATCGAGATCTAGTATCTTCATATAGTAGCCCATCTAATTCTCCAAAAAATGGTGTTGGTGCTAATGTTTGGATAGTGAATGTTCTCCAAAGACCCATCTATTAAAGGTTTGGTCCCTCGCTTGCTGCTCTTCTGAAGCTTTGGAACTTTTAAAAGGTGGGGCCTAAGGGGAAGTTTGAAGTCATTTGGGGTCAATATCCACCTTGAAAGGATATTGGGAATGGATTCCATTCCTCTCTCTCTTGCTTCCTGCTGCCATGATGTAGGGAGGTTGCTCCACCATGCACTCCCCCGCATGGTGATTTGCCTCACCACAGGCCCCAACCGCAGGGCCCATGGAGCATGGACTGCAGCACCTGAAGCTGTGGGCCAAAATAACCTTTCCTTCTTATAAATTTACTTGCCTTAGGTATTTGTTACACTAAAGTGAATCTGGCTAAAAGATAGATGGAATCAACAACTCTATTGTTTTAGAGCAGGACATTGAGGCATAAGGCGTCAAAAGTGGAACTCAGAGCAGAATGCAAGGGTAGGCTTTGGAGCTCTCAGCCACTGTGCATAATAAAATGGAATCCCCTGGGTGGCTGCAAGCAGGAGTGACATTCTCATAGACAGCTAGGTTGTGATGAAATATTATAGGCAAGCAGATAGGGCAAGGCCCTCAGGAGAGTCAGTACAAAAGATGAAAACACATTACACTGTGACTGGAGGTGCATTGGTTGGAGGCCAGGCCTCAAGATGAAAATGGAACGACCAGGCCTACGTCCTTCCCCAAGGAATAAGATAAGTGGCAACGCCTGATCCAATAAAGCCCAGATAGACATCAGTCACCTCAGTCAGTGACCAAGACCCCCAGACCCATCCCTTCCTGAAAGGTTCTTTGTTCTTCCCATGTACACTTGCTATCTAACCTGCTTCCCCATTGGATCAATATTGCCTAAGCTGCTATACTAGTAATCTTATTGGTTAATCATAGTTTTGACCCATGTTGTAACCATCTCATGATTTCCCTCTATAAAGATTCTTTTGTGAACTGGGCTCATTGGCAACCCACCTAGGCCCCCCTCCCTGTCTCTCTCAGGAGCTGTCTCTTTCTCCATTAAATCTCCTACTCTGAACCTCTGTTCTTTAGAATGCATTCTTTGATTCTGGGAAACACAAACTTGGTGAACTAAACATTTAGCGGTTTTGGAGTTACATTTATTTCCCTTAAATAATCTGAAGGTCCTGTTTCAACATCATCTATATCAACTTCATCTGCCTTACATTTTTACAGGTCCCTCTGGTTGGGCTGTGTGACAGAGAAGAATGAACAGAAGAAGGACAGATAGGAGTTTCTGCAATGGTCCGGGCAAGAGCTGGTTTGGGTGAGGCTCTGCAGAAGGGGAAGGATTTGGGGTGTTTCTTGAGTGTCATAAACATTAGAAGTACTTGCTGTGTATGGTGAGTGGAAGAGAGGACTCAAGTATGGCTTAGATATAGGATGAGACACTGTGGTCTCTGAAGTCACAAAGTCATTGAATGACTCAGCCAAATGTTTATTTATTTATTTTGCAGGATCAGCTTGTTGGTGTTCTTATTTGCTCATATGAGTGCCACAGATGAAGGGACATAGCCTTACTAAACGGGATTGTTGGAGAACACCCATGTTTATTTTACCTGATCCTCTGCTCCCAGGATTCTGGATCTCCAAATATATTGGAAAGTCACACTTTATTTCCACTTCTTTCAGACCCAATGACCCAGGGAAAGTGTCTGAGGGATACATTTGTGTTTTTGCCACATCCCAAGGTGAGAGAAGCTAGGAGCTTTGGTTTCTAGAAGCCCTGACTGTAGGAGTCTCCCAAAAGAGCCAGGCTCCTGGCCTCTTTAACTCTCATTTACCTGCCTTCCTTCCTACCACTTAGCCTTCATCCCAGCACCTCTGCACATGCCTCTCTATCTTTTCTCAGTCAACTAATTCTACTTCTCCATTACGTTTGCATTTTACTGTGGACATAACTCTATCTTAGTAATTATTTTGTTAAATTCTACCAGTCCTATTTACTGGAAGCTCCTCAGAAGAGTATGTGTGTGACTGTGTATGTCTGTAGGTGCATGCATGCCCACATATATGTATTTGTGCATGTGATGATGTGTTTGTGTGTTAATGTGCGTGCATTTTTGTGTGACTATGTGCTTATGTGTGTTGGTTGTATTGTGGCTCTCCAGATCTGCGGATCTGTGGATTCTATATCTTCATATTTGATAAACTGAAGCTTCAAAATATTTGGGAAAAAGTTGCATTTGTATTGAACATGTACAGACTTGTGTTTTTGTCATTTTCTGAACAATATTTTATTACAGCTTCTAACACAGTACTTATATTGCACTAGGTATTATAAGTAATTGAGGGTGATTTGAATGTAAATGGACATATATACATTACATACAAATACCTCACCATTTTATTAAGGGCCTTGAGCGTCTGAGGATTTTGGTATCTGCAGGGGTCCTAGAACCAGTACCCTAAAGATAGTGATAGAAGTTTGTATTTCATCCTGATATTTCTAGTGCCTCGCAGAATGTCTGCTATGCAGGAATAAGGACTGCAAAGAGAGGTTTTGTCTTTTGAGTAAAGGAGTCAAGGCAGATCAGCTAGGGAAGAGGGGAAAAAAGATCCATAGAGATGAAGATTGTACTTCAGCCTCTATCAGTGGGCCTAAGAATGCTTCACTGTGGCCTTTGTTCTTCCAAACAGTACAGTGTGTGGCAAACCAGTGTAAAGGCAGTCAGCGTGATGAATGTGATTTGTTCAGGAGAAAATCCCTGCACACAGGCTAGTGGAGTCCCGAGGTCCTTTCTTCCACAGGAGCTCAGGGTGAGGAAGATTTCCATTTGAAATGTTCAATCATTTTATTTCTCCATTATTTTTGTTCCCCTGGGCAAATTTATCTTCTTGCAATAATTACCTCATTCGAATTCCTATAAAATGTCACTGGGTTTGATAGCTGCTCAGGTTGAGTTTACGCTAACCTGTGTCAGCACCACTGAGTTCCTTCACCTGTGTGAACTCAAGAACTGTGACAATATTTACCTTTCATTATATGGAGTGGGAAAGAAAAAGGAAAAGGTGGAAAAATAGGGAGGCTTGGGGAAAAGCAAACTATGGGTAATTGAAGAAATGCAACAATTTTCAAGGGAAGGAAAATTAACATCCATTAATTACATTGTTAAATATATAGTTTTGTGTTTTCAAATGCATTCCTGTATTTAGCTTCAGTTCATTTGTTCACCATTGTTTTGCTAGACATTTGTCCTGGCATAACCCACAGATTGTAGGGGAAAAGATCACAGAGTCAGAATTCCAGAACAAGATTTTGCTGTCGATAAGAACAGCATTTGTGGAACATAAGAGGAGTGTGTCCACTAGCCAGGAACTTCGCACGTTAGGTTTTCTTTCGCACCTGAGCAAAATTCAAAACCTCCCTTAAGATTTACCTTATAATCACTGAGGAAGAGTAGGTCATGACATTCAGGTAGGAAAGTTGGTGCATGAAGATGCTCCTCCTGAGAGGAACAGCACCTTGGATCACAAGCCAAACTTTAAAAAGACCAGTTGGAAGGCATAATAGTAACATGGATTTGAAAGAAGCCAACACATTCATTCTGCAAAATGTTTGACATTGCAACGAGTTATGTCAGGGGATGTGACGGAGAAAGTCTATCAAGGAACCAGTGTGTTACCAAGGAAATCTAGATTAGGTCATCAGCTTCTCTTTGCTGGGTGAGAGTAGGTAACAGAGGGGCAGATTTCCTTTTTGCCTGCTCCACGTTCCTCAGAAGTACTGAAGAGGACTTCAGCGTGGTTTCTGTCTTCCAGGAATTTCTAGTCTGATGGGGAAGACAGACGAGCAAATTGCTAAGTTGTACAGCAGGTGGAGGATGTGATGCTAGTGATATAAATCACCAGTGACGAGAATGTGCAGAAGGGGAGAATCTGATTTGGCTGAGAGCATGGGGTGTTTGCATAGAGGGGACAACGTCTGAGCTGTGTTTTTAAGGATGAGTGTTTCTCTAGCAGAAGGAGGATTACTGAACAGAAAAGAATGTTCCAGAGGAGGCTGTAGCACACAGAGGGGCGGGCCTTGCACCCTGGGGGATCCATGAGGAGTTCGGTGGTGTTGCAGAAAAATTGTGAGAGATGATGCTAGAGGCGTTGGGAGAGGTGTGGTCATCTGGATGTGTTGATCTATTCCTGCAGTTACAGTAAATGTCTACGCGGCTCCCCATCAACTTCCCCTTTAGTAGAACAGGAAAGTAAAGAAATTCCCTTAAGATTCCTTTTCTTAAGTCACTTGCCTAAGTAACCATGGGATTTACTGCTCCAAGCTGTAGCCTTCTATATAAATATGTTAGGGCCGCCACAACAAAGAACCATCCACTCCAGGGCTTGTTTACTGTCTCAGTTCTGGAAAACTCTGAGTCTGAGATCAGGTGTTGGCAGGGTCGCTTCCATTCAGTTATGAGAGAGAATCTCTCTTGGCATCTGGCTTTCTGGCAAGCTTTGGCTTTCCTTGTTTGCTAGAAGCATTGCCCTGCTCCCGGTCTTTATCCCCAATAGCGTTCTCCCTGCGTGTCTGTTCCCAAACTTCCCCCTTTTTAGAACACCAGTCGCGTTGGATAAGAACGTACCCTCGTGTCTTCTTCTTAATGTAATTAATTATATCCATAATGACTTTGTTTACAAATAAGGTCACATTCTGTTGTCCTAGGGGTTAGAACTTCAGTGATGAACTTTTGGAGGATAAAATTCAATACATACTACTGCAACATAAAAGGCCCATGGGAAAAGAGATCACATGGAAGATGGAGTGAACACAGTCATATGTGGCACCTGAGCAACCAGCATGCTATATAGGGAGGTTTCAAGACATTCTGTAAAAAGAGGGGCTCTATTCAAACTTTCACCCAAGGTCAGGGGCTCCATATGGCTTTGGAAGTTCACTTGGTTGCTTTGGCATCTGTCAAGGTATTATCTGGAAGGAACTAAGGAAGACATGATATTGTTTTTGGATCTTGTAAGAAGAAAAAGATAAAATAGGTGTTTCCTTAGTGATCCCTGGACTTCCTAAATGTAGAGTATTAATTAGAAAACACTGTATTATTTGTCCTCTGCTGTGTTGAGGACTCCATCTTATGGGCGTGGACTTTCTTCTACAGTAGAAAGACAGAGGTGAGGTCCTCAGATAAGGTAACAAGGCTAAATATTAGAGATAGGTCAGACCTGAGAGCAACATTATGTGACTCTTAGAGATTAGGTTACTTTCAGGAAAAAATGGGAAAATATTCAGAAATAGTTTCCAAAGCATTTCAGTTCTTCAAGTATACTAAATGTGCAAATCTCATTCCTGAACCTTCATAATTATTTCACAATTGTGAAGACATAGCATCACATAGGAGACAGGTCACTGGGGACTAGCACTGCTTCTCATGTGGGGCTGAAGCTAACCTTTGACTCAGTAAAGGGACCTGTAAGACCCCAGATTTTGAGAGTAGAATTCACAGGTCATTTTCCCAGCTTCCCTTGCAGCTAGGATGCAGCCCATGTGATTTCAGGGCTGAAGAAAGGACTGGCTTTTGGAGGTTGCTCTGATGTTTCAATTTCAGATACTGAAGATATGCTGTCCCAGAGGCTGAAGGTCAAGTTTCTGACTCAAAGGTGAGTTGGGTGATCCGGACTTGTGATTTAGTGGTGATAAAGTCAAGTTCTTAGTGTTTTATTGGATTCAGGGCTCAATGGGAGTTGAGTATCTGTGATTCAAAAATGTGAAATATGAAAATTGGATTTCAGAGCATTGCCAATTTTGGTTTTGCAGATTAGGAATGCTTAATTGGCTTATGCAAATATTATGAAATCTGAAAACATAGGAAATCTAAAATACTTCTTCCTGGTCCTGAACATCTCTAGTAAGGTGCATTCACCCTATAGAAGATTAGTAGCTGTTTTCAAACCAGCCCAAACCTGTACTTTATATTTTGAGGTTTACTTCAGGACACTTAGCTTCTAGACTATTTTTTAACCTCCCTTGTGAGTTAGCCAATATCTTCTAATAATTCCTTTTTTTTTTTGGTTAAACTAGCTAAAAGGTATACAGTTGAACACTATGGCTGACACTATGTGTTTGAAATGCTTTGGGCTAAAAATATGGGCCAAGGTGGGGGTACGGGAAGAAAGAAGATTCTGGGAAGGTGGACCATGGAAGGGAACCTGGAGGCTTTGGTTTTAGAGTAAGACTTGATGACCTTGGCCCAGTGGTTTCTCATCCCTGATCTTCAGAGAATTCATAGAATTATGAGTGGGTTTTAATGTCCCTTTTGGCTTAAACTTCCCTGGAAATAGTGTGGTAGTTCAATGTCTATATAACATCGACTGCTTTGAGTTTTTATTTTTTCCCATCCAAAGAGAAGAAGGAGATTTACCTGGAACTGTAATGTCTGCTGTAGGTCAACTTAATATAATAGATGTGCTAGAATTGTTCTAAAACTGGAGAAAGTAGCCTCCCATCCCCGCCCTGAGATAAGGCTTGGGGTGCAGGCGGGGCATCAAGCAGGGCTATAGCAGAGAATTTTGCTGAGTCCCTAGCCTCTGCCCCTAACCACAGGGAAGCATCTCCCTGGCTGGCAAGTTTTGTGTCATGAAGCAGCGCACGTTTCTAACTTTTACTATGTGATGTTAACGTCTATGAAATGAAAATGCAAAGGAGCCATTTATCAAAATCCTCAGCGTTGTTAAATCAGTGAACTGTGCTTCAGCACATTTGTTCTTATTAAGCATTGAAATGGCAGAAACTAGTGACTGTCATTTTATCAGCTCTGGAGACCCAGCCCCAACAAGGTGGAAATATGACTGAAATTTCCTTTAAAAAGACCTGCCCTGCTTGCTGGTGGGTATGTATGTAAAACTCTGCCCATTTCTCTGCTCCTGGGGTGAAGGTGCTGGCTTCCAGGCTGTGGCTCCAATGCTCTTGATTCAGGGTTGGAGGAGGCCATAGGAGCTGGATCTTCCATGAGGACCATTTCCTGGTTTCCAAATTCTTCTGTCAAGAAGAAAAGAGGGCAGTGACATGACACGAGGGTTATTATAGTGTCACCTTGGCAAATAGTGGCCAAGTCATTTGTCAAACACCAGATGGTTGGTATGAAAGCATTCTAAAGATTTAATTAGCATGTAGTTAGCAGAGTTTTAGTAATGTGAATTGCACTCCAAGAGGTAGGTGGACCTCACCCAATCAGTTGAAGACCTAAAGAACAGATCCTGGTATCTGTAAGTAAAAGAAGTTATGAAGGCTGGGACATAGAAAACCCATCTGAGTTTCCAGCTTGCTGCTTAGTGGAGTTAAAACCAATGACTTCAACATCAACTGCTACCTGAATTTCAAAATCAACTCTCAGTCTGCCAGCTTGCCCAACAGAATTTGGATCTGTTGGCTCTTACATTTGTGTGTGTCACTTCTGTAATATAAATCTTCTGTCACTCTCCTATGTCTGTGTTTCTCTTTTATACAGGGTGCTGGCCAGGCGTATATTTGTGTCTTTATCTCCTATGCTGTTAGCTCTATTTCTCTGGAAAACCCTGACTAGTGTTCCAGCCCTGCCCCAGCCCCATCCCCATCCCCATCCCTGACAACTAATGCTATTTTCTATGTATCATCAGTTTGTCCATCTGTAAAATGGGTTTGAAAAGTATGCTCCTATAATTTCTGAGGTTTGACTGTCTTCCTGGTATGCACCCTGGAATCAGCTTTGCATCTTTTCAATAATACAAATGTCTGCATCCTGTCTGTGATTCTGGGTAAGAAGGTCAAGGTGTCTAAAGACTAGAGGCATTCACAGCCTGTCAAATGTGCCCTAAGTAAATATTACATAATGTAAGTTGGGCACCATCAGCTTTGGAACAGCACCCAACTTCCTTAGCAGCCAGGCATCATGACCTGGCAGAGCTATAACCATCACCATTGGGCTGGGGATATAGCTCAGTGGAATAAGCGCTTGCTTGCCTAGCAAGTGCAGGGTCCTGAGTTTGATCCCCAGTACCGCAAAAAAAAAAAAAAAAAAAAAAAGATTTTAAAACCATCACCATTTCACACTCTGGCCCTGACACTAACCCTTCACAGCCTTCACCTCCCCACATTTTTGCACACACTCTTTCATCTGCCTGAAATCCACTCCATCACACACCCCACAGTCTTGTTTCACTGTTAATCCTTCAAGACATCATAAAGATGGCAGTTCTCTAGGTCTTTAGGGCCTCTTCCTCTCTGAATCTTCCTTCCTTCTTCCCACCTCTTTCTTGTCTCTCTCTCTGTCCCCTGCATCCCTCCCTCTTTCTCTTTCTCTGCCTCTTTCCACTCCTTTCTCTCTCCCTTTCTATGCTGGGAATTGAACCCAGGGCCTAATACATGCCATGCAAGCACTCAACCATGGATATACATGCCAGTCCCTTGCCTAATATTTCTGATGGGTATTGAGCACATCAAATTATTACCTAATCATGCTTCTTTGTTTGGCTGCAAGCCTTTCAAAGTTGGACATCACATCTTTGTGTCCTCACTGTCCAACATGATGGCTGATGTATAAAGGCCAATGCACTTTTGCTGAATTTAAATTACAGAACAAACTTCTAGGACTGATTCCACACTCACCAGGCAACCTTTTGATAATTTGACTTCCTCAGCAGCTGCTGCCGCCGGAGCAAACACGTGTTCCATCAGACAGATGTGAATGTCTGAGCTACATGACAGTGCATTCATTTCTGGACATAAATTAATAAATTGGGGTCCTGGTTTATGCACACAGAGTTTGTTGGATAAACGACTTGCCTACGGTCACAGCTCAATTATCGGAATACATATAACCCTCTTGCCCTATTATTTGCAGGTTGGTTTTTATTTGTTACCTTGAATTTGCTCTCCTGTCAGGCTCCACCCAGTTTTCCTTCTCTTCCCCTGTGTGGATAGCTGACACTGCGTGTGACCCATCAGAAAGATGATTTCATAAAGCACTGGTGTTGTGTCGCTAATGTTACTGATGGTTTTGGCTTCATATCTAGGGCAGATGTTGGTTGGTGGATCCCCACTCCATCTTCCATCCGCTGAGGCTCACTGGAGGGAAACCTAGCTCAGAACAGTGTTGTATCAGGATGTGAGGAGCCCCCTCTTCTTGGTGGGAGCATGAGCAGTGGAGAGAGAATCAGATTGGCTTTGAAAGTAAACTCTGATTTTTGCTTTGAGGTTTGAGACAGGTCATTCCTCATGTCTTGCTGTCTAAGACAGTCTGGAAACAAAACAAAACCCAAAACTGCTTCCCTTGCTGTGGAAGATGCCTAGGAAATGTTTTGTGGGAAGGGACACACAGCTTCTGTGCCCTTTCTGGAGGTGCCACCTTCCAGGAATGTCCTCATGTTCAGTCACTTGGAAGTTGTTAGAATCTTGTTCGTTTGAGGTTTTACAGAGGCCTCACTATCTAGGCATAAGTGAGCACATCACTGGCCACTCATGATTAACCCAACTTTCAACCTCTCCCCTCTTGCATGGAGTTAGAAGTGGAACAGAGTGTTTCAACCTTCTAATCCCATGGTTGATTCCCCCGAAAATCAGTCCCATTCCTAAGATTGTCCAGGAACCCACAAAGAGTGACCTTTTTAGAACTAAAGGTGCTCCTGTTATGAAAAACCACAAGGGATTTAGGCTGTTGTATTAGGTGTTTCTATTATTCAGGACATGTCAGAGGTCTTAGGAGCTCTGTGTCAAGAACCAGGGTCATAAGCCAAACATTAGAACCAAAGATTCTCCTAGTGCCTCTATCTACCAAAATCCTAGGAACGCTATCAGAAACAGGCATGGAGGTGAATATATCTCTCTCCTCTCCTCTCCTCTCCTCTTCTCTTTTTTACCTCCCCTCCTCCCCCTTCCCTTTCTCTCCCCTCCTCTCCCTTCCCTTCCCTTCCCTTCCCTTCCCTTCCCTTCCCTTCCCTTCTCTTCTCTTCTCTTCCCCTCTCCTCTTGTCCCTTTTTCTTTCAGTGTTGGGGGAGGAACCCTGGGCCTTGTGCATGCTAGACAAGCACTCTGCCACTGAACCACATGTCCAGTCCTATATATGTCCTATGCCACAATTGCACAGGTAGCTCTGGCTACTGACATTTCCTTTCTAGCTCCATTGCACAGACCAGGTCCTGGTAGCTAGAAGAGGGTACAGGAACTTGGGCAGAGGATTTTCTATGGAAGAATCCTGGAATCAGCATGGTATAGTAAGAACCCTTTAGTTAGAGATTAGTGAGCATGCACTATAGGCATACTTCTGCCACCACGTGCCTAAAACAATCATGAATTCTCATCTTTTGTTGGATTAATTGTAGGATAGGATTGGCCTCATGGTTTGTGCTAGAGATTAAAGATATAGGTTCTTAATGAGGCCTCCATTAAGTAAAGTGAGACAGGACTTGCTCAAATAGGCTTGCGGTTGGCCCCTAAACCCAACCTCTTCAGAGTAACCCCGTGCTCTAGGAAACTTTTCCCTCTTGTGTTGCCCATCCTCCACATAGCCCTACAACAGTCATAGGATTCTATAGAACATTGGAGCCACAATTCCTGCTCCTCAGAACATCTTGGAATACCTGTGAGTTCCTTCCTGTGGCTCCAACCCCGGCCCACATTGCCCACACCATCATCTGGCTCCCTATCCTGCTTGCTCTTGCCTCTGCACTTTCTAGGAGACTGCAATCCTCATGACACTCCCCTCACACTGCTGCAATGAGAAGCCTGCTGTGTAGCCTGTGGCTTCATATCTCATTTCCATGTCGCTGCCACCCTGAGAAGGTATTGCTCTCATGGTGGTGGTGATGGTGTTGGGATATCTGGAACCAGAACAGCCACCTTTAGTGGCTTACTAAAGATGATTTAGTAAAATTTCAGAATAACACAGCTGTAGTAGAAGCTGAGAAATGCTCCTCCTCTTTTTCCTTTTGATTTTGAGTAGGAACTTAGGGTTTAGGTGTGCCAGTTAATGTTGATTGTCAACTTGACTGGATTAAGAGGCTCCCGGAGAGGTGATTGTGAGGACTGTAGTTTGCTCAATGGCTTAACCTATTGATGAGTTCATAGCTGGATGGGCCAGTAGGAGGGGAATCTAGTTGGAGGAAGTGGAGGAGGGGGGCCCTTGAGGACTGTGTCCAGTCTGTAGCACATTCTTTGCTGGCACTCTTGCCCTGCTCTTTGCTTTCTGGCCACAATGATGTGAGAGCTTTCAACTTAGAGAACATTAATGGAAGCAGCTGACCATGCACTGAAACCCCTGACGCCGTGAGCCAAAATCAACCTCCTCTACTTTAAATTATAACTATCTGGTACTTTATTCCAGCAATAGAAAACTGAGTAACACAAGTGATGATTAGAACATCTTGGGGAATGTCTTCAGAAGCCTACCTGGAGGGCTTGTATTCTATGGGCTGTGTAGAGAAGAACCTGAGAATTCGGGGGTGGGAGGAGGTTGTGCTGAGATGAGTCAGAGAGTGGAGAAGCAAAATGAAGGCCAAAAGGTAGAAGGGTGTAGCTGGGTACTGGGTAAAGAGCATACATGTCTTGGCTGGGTTGCTGTGGGATGTGTTCCAGGATGAGTAGCTATGGATAGCTTGGCAGGGAAGGTGTCTGTACACTGAGCTGGGCCATGAAATACCAGCCTACCATGAGGACCAGCGGTGGCTCCACTAATCCCATATTTCTTGGCCTCAGCCAGGGTGTGCCTCATCTAGGAAGCTTTCTTTGACCTTTCCCATCATTCTCTAGGCCAGTGGAAGGGAAACCATAAGAAACACTAGACCAGAGTTCCCAACTGGAGGGTTTTATGTCTGGGACTGCTTCTAGTTCTATGGAGTTATAATTGTCAAGTGAGGGGACCTGCCTGCCACATATATTTTTATGTGTATTAATTTTTGTACATATATTTAAGAGTTTTCTAAGTAATTCTGAAATATGCTCCTGTCTTAGATGGCTTTCTGTTGATATAACTGAATGTCACAGACTAGATAGTCAATAAAGAAGAAAGATTTATTTAGTTCATGGTTTTGGAAACCAAGAGCATGGTGCTGGCATCTGCTTGGCATCTGGTGAGAGCCTTCTCACTTTGTCACAACATGGTGCAGGGCATAATATGGAGGGATAGAGAAAGCATGCTAGCTTGGGCCTATCCTCCCATTTGTATTAAGCCACTAATGCATCAGAAGAGCTCCATCCACATGACCTCATCTAATCCTGAGTACCTCCCAAAGTCTTCACCTCCAAATAACACCAATGTATGCATTTTGGGGTTAAGTTTCCAGCATATGAATTTTGGGGCAACATGTTCAAGTCATGCTACTGCCCAAAGGAATTTAAGAACCACTAGAACTCATACTACCCCTATAGTATATCTAAAGGCATATTGATCCAGATTCATCTCTGGCATCATTTCTCTTTGTACTATAGTCCCAATAAGTATAGTAACATTTAAATTTTGCCTCATTCTTGTGTCATTTCACTTTCACTTGGGGCAAAGACCAGATTCTGTGCCTTATTTATTTTCTGATCATTCACCATACATACTTTCTTCTCTACACCATACTAGAGGAAGACCAAGAATTCAGTAGCTGGTGCAAGGCTAAGGAGAGGCTACCGCACACACTCGAAGAAGCACACAGACACACATTACTTGTTATAAAGGAGAAATTTCTATGCCATAGGAGTTCTCTGATAAATAGCAAATAAGAACAACAGCAACAAAGAAACTACCTAAGTTCATCCCTACTATTAAAAACTATTAATTCTCAGGTGTGTATGTGTGCATGAGTATAGGTTTATATCCAAATGGGATTATGTTGTGTATTTTCTTTTAGAAATATGTCTAAAATTGAGCAGTATTACATAAGCAAATTATATTTTCTTAAAGATATTAACATAGCCTTAGGTTCTCAGTTGAGTTTTAACTAGGGAATGATTAACAAAATTACTTCAAAGATGAGATTCTACAGTAAGAAAACTTTAGAAATTTTAGATTTATTCCCTTGATATTTAACATTTGTTATAGTTTAGATTTAAAATGTTCATGTGGTGCTGCTTTTACTGGGATGCAGAATGCACGAGTTGTGGGTTCAGGGTGGCTTCTGCCCGGATTTCAAAGAAAGGTGTCAGAGGGCAGGCAGTGAGGCTTTGATAAGGCAGCATGTAAAGCTGTGGGAATGAACTTGGAGATATCAATAATGTGAAATATCTGCTAAAGGAAGCTATAGGTCCTGAGTACAGCCAGCCACAAAGAGAAGGTGTGGGGACTGGAACTATCAAGGCCATTAGATAGGGTCACCCAAGTGCTTTAGAACTTATCTTTTTACCACTATGTACCCCAGGTGTTTGAATATGGAGCCACAGGACTTAACATTTGCCCTGCTGGGGTTCAGTCTTGCTTGGATCAATTCTCTTCTATCCCTTTATTCTTTTCTTTTTTAATGAGAATGTTTAGTATGTGTCATTGTTTATGGGAAGAATTTAACTTTTCCTTTTGATTTTTTACAACTGAGTTTGCTTTGAGTCTCACCAACACTGAAACTATTGACTTTGGAAAGTCTTAGAGATCGACTAAATGCATTTCACATAATGAGATAAACATGAGCCTTTTGGGATAGAAAATTATGATTTAGACCTAAAATAGTCCACTAAAGTCTTATTTTTTCAGAGGTTGGATTTTTGGAAGGTGATTAGAGCATGGGGCACTAATCCATGGATGTGCTCAGAAGCTGAATGTGCTGTTAAGAGAGGTAGTTCACTGGGGCCATGACCCAGAAGGGTGTATTCTTGTCCCTTCGTCCTCTGCTTCCTGGTAGCCATGAGGTCGGAAGTTTTTCTCCACTATGACCTTCTACTATGCCATTTCTGCCTTAGAGCCAATAGACTATGGACAGAACGTTTTGAAACTGTGAATCAAAATAAACTTTTTAAAAGTGTGGGAGGCAGGTATTTTGTCCCGGCAGTAGAAAAGCTGACAATACAACACTATGCACATCAATATACATACCCAAAACACACTATTATGAATAAACATTTTGTTGAGTGTAGAGAATATATGTGCTTATCATTTTTATCATAGTAGTTATTTGCTCAATTTTCTTTCAAAATCCTGTCCCATAGGTTAAGTCCAAAAATGTAAGCTTGGCATTCAAAGGCTTATGCAATTTGGAGCCAATCAGTTTTGTAATTTTATGCTCCCGTGGTCCTCATTTATTGTCTTCAATTATCAGAGTGCCCCATTTCTGTTTTCTAAGGGTGCTCATAACATCTATTCTTACAATGTTTTCTCTGTCTGTACTCCCTCTTTCCTCTCTGTGCATACCACTACTCATCCTGTAATAAACATTTTCTGCATTGATAAATAGAATGCTGTCCCAATTACATGCTTTTGTGCAACAAAACACTCCAAAACTTGGTGGCCTAAATCAACATTTTGTCTCACAGGGCTTTAGATCAGCAACTGGCGTTTGGATTAGCCAGACCATTCCTGTGCTGTTCCTAGAAATGTCAGATTAAGCAAACAAAAGTACAAGATACCTAGGTACCTTTATTTCAGATAAGTTCTTTTTAGTATGAGAATACCCAGGCAATATTTAGGACATACTTACACTACAAAGTACTCCCTGTTTGAATGGAAAGCCAATTCAGCAGGGTGTCTTGTGTTTCACCTCACTAACCAACTTGGAATCACTGTGCAGTCAGAGGGCTTTAGCTCTGTTCTTGCCCTCCAGGAAGCTAGATGGAAATTCTCTGTATGGTGGGCTCAGGGCAACATTTCAGAAGTACAAACTATGGGGCTGAAGTGTAGTTTAGGGCTTAACAAGCACATTGCCCGGGATTCAATCCCCATCACCCAAGGGGAAAAAGGATGAAAAGAAAAGCAGAAATGAAAGCTGCAAAGCCTTTTAAGACCTACCCTTAGGTATCACATAAAGCCACTTCCTCCTCGTTTGTGATCGAGGGGGTCACAGGCCAATCTACAGTCAACTGACAGGAAACGGGTCCTAACTTTCCATGGGAGGAGCGCCACAGTGCATTGCAGAGGGGCAGGCATGTGGAGAAGAGAGGGTTTGCTGCAGCACATCTTGCAAACAGACATTTGTTCCTATTATTTGATAAACACTGTCTTGTATTCTACTGTGCCATGACTTTCTCACCCTTGTCCATGTTTGACCTTTAGATTATTTCTCTTGATTTTGTTGTGCACTTTAATGCAAGAAATAGATTTTTTTAGTATGTTTGTCTAATTTTTTATGTACTTTTTTCACTTGAGAGTTAGAACTCACTGCTATAGTTCATAGCTCAGCTTTATCACTTAGTGTGTGTCTGATGCAGGGAGGGTGCATCAGGTAACATCTTGGGCCCTTGCTTTCCTCATATGAAATATGAAGTAAAAAATAGGGCCTTTTTCACTGGGTGACCATGAGCATCAAATAGATACTGGGTATAAAATTCTAAATAGTCATTGATTATTATTTAGATATATTCCTAGAAATGCAATAATTAGACCAAGCTGGGCATGGTGGCACATGCCTGTAATCCCAGCCCTTGGGAGGCTGAGGCAGAAGGATCATTGTGAGTTTGAGACCAGCCTCAGCTACAAAGTGAGCTCAAGGCCAGTCTGAACTCCATAGCAAGACCCTATGGTCTCTAAAAGACCAAAAAAAAAAAAAAAAGCAATAATCAGACCTAGCGATAGAGATATATTTAGGATGTTTGCTATATTAATAAGTCACAGGGGCTATGCTTTGAATTACAGGAAAGAAATTCAACTTCTAAAGCCTGGTGGCTAAGAATTAAGACTTTAGACCAAGAGTTAGAAGACTATTGCCTGAGGCTCATTTCTATCAGTAAGTTCTTACTAGAACACAGCTAGGCTCTTGCATTTGTGCAGCAGCTAGCTGGTTTTGCACTGCAACAAGGAGTTCAGTAGCTGTGGCAGTAACCAGGTGGCCCGCAAAACTGAAAATATTTATTATCTGGCTTTTTATAGAAAGTTTGTCCACCTTTGGCTTAAAGTAAGGAAAGTGTGGGCTTGAATGTCCTCTGCGTTGGTGAGAAAGTGCCTGGTAAAGGATCGTGCTCTCCTTTCTGTCTCTCAACTCTCCTCTTACCTTGGTAGTGCTGGACAAGGAGGCAAGAAAGATGGTTTTAGCCACACTAAGTGGAAGTGCTCCGCAGGCTGACAGCCACTCAGATAGAAGGTGCTGTGTGAAGGTGCCTTTTCTGAGCAATGATGAAAGAGGAAGTGGTGTGAATTGCTGTGAGATGTGGGAAATATATAAAGAAGGTTGCCATGTCAGCACCTTTTCCATGTGCCTGCTCATCGAACCACAGTGGCACAGGCCTTCTTTCCATGCCTGAGTCCTCCCAGCAGAGAATCTCTGTCCCTTCATACTCCTGACGCTGGACCACAGCATCTTCTGCTCTTCTCACGCTGCCCCAAAGAAATCTGGCTCCTCGCCCTCATTCTGCTGATCAGAGCACCTTTATGTGCTCTCCATGTGATGGACCATCGTGCAGGAGCTTTTTAGTTTCTCAGCACTTGACTTTGAGATGGGCGTTGGTAGAATTAGAGACTTGATATGTGGTACTTCATTTCATTCTTACACCAACACTATGAAGTAAGTCTTATCATCACTTTATAAAGTGGGAAACTGGAATGCAGAAAGGTCAATTAATTGTACACAGCCAAGTAAGAACTGGAACTTGGATTTGATCCATGTTAGTTGTAAAAAATTGCTCTTTTTACTGCAGGAAATAGTCAGCAGGCCAGAGAAAAGATGCCATGGTACAAATATTATAATTAAAGTCAAGATGAGATGTACACTGCAGGAGAGGTATATAAATGCTGGAGAGCTCAGGAAAGGCAAAGGAATCCCTAACTTAGAGGGAAACATTTGAACTTGATTTAATTTCCTATGACCAAGAAAAGAAAATATTTTTTCCTCTCAATCTTAAGTCTTGGGTAACATTAGGGAGAAAAAGGACAGCAAACCAGAACATGTCAAGTTAAAGTTTAGGAGGTAAATGGCAGTCTTTGTCTAAGTGAAGAATGGAAGTCAACTTTGGGTCATGAGGCAGGTAGGCCAGGTAAAATTTCCCTTCAGACACCTGCCTGGAGGGACTCAGCTGTGTCTGTTTCAAGTGGTAACTTTAGGAATGGGTCTGCCAGGAGTCCAAAACAGATGCTTAAGTCATATCCACTATCACTCCTTTTGGACTCTTCTTTGGGCTTTTGTGGTTAACTGGCCTCTATTACGTGTGCTGATAGTAGACCCTGTTGGATGCCAGGTCTAGGCCCTGAATGGTTCTCTTTGCCCAGATGTGTCCACTATAACCTTGGCAGAGGACAATTCTGCACTACCCTACAGAGAAGCCTTGGGAGCTAGAAAATAAGGCAAGATAGGTGCTGACAGTTTGTCCGTGGACAGCAGTTCTCAACTCTACACCTGTTAACCAGGTCCTCCAGGAATCGCTTCTCTGGTCTAAATGAGAGCTAATGGGACACTTCTCACAGAAGCATCATGAGGCCATGAGACACATGTCCATGCTCAGCCCAGGACATGTACATAGAAGAGTTTAAGAAAAGTTCCTGGAGTAAAGGAATGAAAGAAAAGAATGAATGTGTGAATGCAAACTGCACATGTCTGTCATTAATTGTTGAGCTCACTGCTGCGAGGACTTTAAACTTTTCATTTTCAAAATAAGATTCTCTGCTTGGATGTTCACACTGGAACTAGATGAGATTAAAGAGCTTTCATCTTGGCCCCAGATCATCTTATTTAATTGGTCTGGGAAGGAGCCTGGCAGTGATGTTTTTAAAACTCTCCCCTGGTGATGATGATATGCTATTAGGGCTAAGAATCATTGGCATATAATCCAGTCCACATCTCTCTGATTACAGATGAGGAAACTGAGGCCCAGAGAAAGGCAATGGCTTGGAAGCCATCTGCCATAAAGGCAGAAAATCTGCCTGGCTCTATATGGGGGGCTTCTTTCACATGATGTTCTTTGCTTCTCCGTCCTTCATGTGTGTGGGAAGAGAGGTGGAGTTGGCTTTGAACCTGTTATCAGGACCAAACACCTGTCTCCAGCTAACTGCTTTCCTTGGATCCTCTGTGACCATGTGACTACCTTCTGCCCACTTTTTTGCTTCCCAAGTGCTGCGAGTTCAGTTTTTGTTTCAACTGATAAAACGTCCCTTCTGGAATGTCATGTCTATTTTTCCTGCTCTTTTGCTTGGAAGCAAATGGGAGAGATTTATGGTTCCTTGTAAAATCTCAGCCTTGTTTAGAAATTGCTTGTGATTGATTAAGTAATAAAAATGCTTTTAAGACAGGGAGGTAAATCTCCCTGCTAATTGGTCTGTGCTTTACATTAGGACCTTGTTACACTGCCCAATGCTCCCCAGAGCTGGACAACTTTGTAATTTCCATTACCCTGAAAAGTCACATTGGAATCATTGTCTGCAGCTTCTTTTTCCCCCATGACTGAGACTATTAAAAGATACAGACAGATAATTAATGGGCCAATGAGCACAACCCGCAAAGCATTTGAAACAGAAGAGCCCATCCCATATTCCTTCTGAGTGTGAGTTTTGTGCTCATCTGGGTGTGTGGATAGGAGCCAAGCCCTGGTGGAAGGGTGGTCCAGAGGGGACACAGAGGGAGTTTCTCAGTCTCTACACACAGCTTCCCTCTTTCTAGCACAATAGTTCAGGGACTCTAAAACAAAGATAGATTGTAAATTGGCCTCACTGGCCTGGAGCCAGAAGCAGATGCTATTTGTATCTCAGTGGGGAGGACATGTTCCTAGATGTTTAAGCCATATCCACCAAGATGGGGGAACAGGGCACCTTCCTGGTGTTAGCCTGCTGAGCTCAGATTAGATGGTTGACCCCCTGAGCTCAGAAGGAATAGAATAATGCGGCCATCACCAAATTCATTCCAGTCTCCATCAACAGAGCCATGGTGCTTTTATACAGCTGTCTACAGTTTCCAAAACTGTTCAGACATGCAATAAATGACATTGATAAACAGTGACTCTGTTTATCTGACATGGTTAATGTTCAAGTGGTTTAGGAGGCCAGGGAAATGTAAGAGCAAGGTGAACAGGTCCAGAACAGGTCCAGAGGGAAGTCTCTGATATTAGAGGTGAAATACTCATGGGGTTCTCGGCTCAGGAGAAACTTCTTTCTCACCTACAGTGAAAATCACTCAGCTATCCCCCCTTCCTTTCAGCACGGCAGCATTTGAGGTATATTTGTGATGAGGACAATCCTTTCATCCAGAAGGAGTTCCTTGATGTATACGGAAGTGAGAACAAGTGATACAAAAAGTAATAAGAGGAATTTGTAATTGGTCTGCAGACAAACTCAGGAAATCTGTGATTGCTCTAAAATTACTTGTGGTTATGAGCTTTTTCCTGTGGAAGGTCTGCTTCTTTTACCAAAGTTTTAAGGGATTCACAGTCCAACGATGGTTAAAAGGAAACGCTAGAAAAGATGGAAGCGAAGATTCCATTAAACGAAATAAGCCAGATTCAGAAATCGAAGGGCGACTTGTTTTCTCTCATATGTGGAGAGTGGGAGGAGATGATAGTGAAGAAGAAGGAAGATACTAGGGAAAAGGAAGGGGATAAGTGGACGGGGGAGGGAAGATCAGGGAAGGAAATGAGGAAAGACATTATCAAACATGCCGTGTTCATGTACAAACATGCCAAAACAAAATCTACTGTTCTGTGTAGCTAATATGTACTAAAGCAGACAGACAAAAAACAAACCTAAATTGTATTAAAACTGTTAGGAAGGTGACAGGAAAATTAATTCTGACTTAGAGGGTTAAGCAGAGCTTCACAGAGAAAATGACGTTTGGACTTGGTCTAAAAGTTCAAGGAGAAGAAAGAAAAGGACAATTCTGTAAGAAAGGTTTCGTGTGCACACGTTCAGAATTCTAGAAAAGCAAGGTATCCCTTAAGGCAGAGGGGTGCGGGGATAGAGCAGAGGTGCCGGGCAGAATGGAACTGGGAACTGGGGCCCTGTCACTGGGAGCTATCTTTGGGTTCAACCTTAGGAGTTTGGGCTTTAACTTGTGTCAGGCCACAGGCACGATCTCCTGTGCCCATTGCATTTGGATTCTGCTTGGAACAAGCCTCGCTCCAGCAAGGACAATTGCTTGTTCACGGAGTCCAGGTTTCACAGCAGCAAAGAAGTCTGGTGGACAGTGTGCCCTGGAGGACTGAGTGTGACAGGGAGGGAACCCTCACCTCAGATGCGTGGAGTGGCCCGCCGTTCTCAAATTTACTTGGGATTTCCCTAGACTTCTGGCTACTCCGAGCCTCTGGACTTTCTGGCCAGTTTCCATGGAAAGTCATTCAGCTCTCACAGCTACTGTGGGACAATTTGTTTCCCAGGGAAAAGCTTCAACTGTTGACTGTGGCCAATGGGGAACTTTTAAACTTATCTGAAGTGTGGTATGCAGGTAAATGCAGGGGTAGATCATCGACATGAAGATTTTATTATGTCCTGGTCACAGCATGATTTAGTTATTCCATTTTGTGATGCCTCAGAGAAGAGCTGTGTACTTGGCAGAGGAAGAGTCCAACTGAAGACCTAGATTCTTTGCTGTGGGAAGAGATAGCAAGTAGTTGATCTTCCTTGAGTGGACAATAGTTTGGATTGATGAGTAGCACTGGATTCAACAGACCCTGGTCCTGTCAAGGTTGTCTGCATCTGAAAGGCAGCTACTTCATCTCTTGGTCCATCTTTCTAGAATGTTATACCCCTGTTGCTCATTTAATATAACAGTAATAACCAGCATCAGCACAGCAAGGAACTTAAAAAGCTCTCACTTGCTGGCTTGGGTGGTCTTGATTAAGTCCCTGCTTCTTCTCTGACCAGATGTGGCCTGGAAACTGTGAATACTTTCACATAGCTCATTGGGGTGCAAACTAATAGCAGAGCTTCACAGCCCCGCATGCCCTGTTGGCCCACTACTTTTGGGAGTGGCCCAAGCATCAGCATCACTGGGAAAAATATTATGCCACTCCCTTCCAGCTTATGTCCTTTGGGACTCAGTTGGTAAATACATTTCTCAAAAGCCTTAATTTGTAGCAGTTTTTTTTTTTTAATGGTAACCAGCCTGAAGGGAAAGGGGAATATCTCAGTAGATGTTTTGTACTCCTTATGCATGAAGTCTACAAAAGATTCTTCCCTGAAAGTGGGTACACTGAATAGCAGTATTTGTACCATTTCCATTGGAAAATACTGCCCTATTGAAGATATTTAAACAGAAAATAGTATGCTTTGATTTGTGAATTCTTATTCCACAACTAAGTGTCATAATTAGTCATTCGGCTTGATTGTGATGCCCTGGAGGATAAGGAACGGCGCTTTCTCTGCTTTTGCATCCCTAGCACGGAGCAAACACGTGAAACACATTGACTAGATGCTTAGAACATCTGGAATGAATCAATGAATGCATGGCTGGTGAATGAATGTCTTGCTTAACAAGGAAATACGGCAAGTGCAGGCAAGTGTGGGGATGAAAGTATGGCTGGAGGCAGAGAAATAGGCCAGAGGATCTCAAACACAAAGCCAACACATGAGCTTTTGAAATGGGAAGGAAAGAAATGAGAAGATGCAGGGTATGTTTGCAAACGAAAGGACTCATTTCTATGATCTTGAAGGGAGTGAGGGTGGAGATAAGATATAATTTTCTACAAAAATGAGAAGGCTTTATATTTGCATTGTCCAAAATGTGGTAAACTGTGGACATATGTAGCTATTGAGCATTTGAAATGTGGGAACAGAAGGCCTGAATTTTTAATTAAAATTATTTGTAATTAGGTTTAAATAGCCATCCATGGCTAGTGGCAACTGTCCCGGACAGTGTAGAATACCTTCTTTTTCTGTAAGTTCCAAGGAAAGGTTTTGTGGTTCCAGGCAAAAGAGGGAGGAAGACTTGGGTGGGGGGAGAATATCTGCTATGGCAAATGGTACTTTTGGAGACCATCTGCAGTAGCAGGTAATTCCACAGCGAAATCTCATATTGGGCCCTTCACATAAATGCAAGATGGAGAAGAAATAGAAGTTCCAGTATCCAAAAGACTGTCTCTCATGTCCTTACATATTATCTGATGTGCAGCTGAAGTAACGTATTTATTAGTTTTATGGTCCAAAATGAAACAAAGTATCAGAAATGCTGTTTTCGTGGCATCCACTATGGCCCAGGTGAGGATTTGATCCTCTTCCCTTTCCAGTCCTTTATGCAGAGGTGGGCAGGTGAGGAATATCACTGGGGAAACATAGTCTGAGTCAACCAAATCTAGCTGGGTTTTTCACGATCACTTACAAAAAAGTGAACCAAGTTTGCTTTGGCAGGTGGGGGTGACAAGCTTTTTCTTTTCTTGCTGGTATCATGTACTTGTGATGAAAGTGCCCCCTTTTTAATAAAAATCAACGACAACTTAAAATATACAATAAATGTTGCAACATTAATGAAACGTGCTATGTATTGAAACCAGCTTTAGGCTGTAATGTACACTATTTACAGTCTGCATTTCAGGCCTGATCCTGCTTCCAACAGCGAGCAAAATGGCTTAAAACATCTGTCAGATGGTGTGAAATGAACGGAGACACAGGGTGAATAAAACTCAAAAGAGCTCTGGACGTCTCTCTGATCAGCAGGCCCGGGCTTGGGTGACGGATGGATAGGTGGGCTGCAGCCGTGTGAGCTTTTCCACTGACCCTTCCTAGCTCCATCTCTCCCCCTTCTGTCCCTTTCTCCTCTTTACTCTGTGCACAAGATTTGAGGGATACCAAAAACTGAAGTCACCTCTGGTTCTCTAAGAGCTCACAGCGCCATCATGGAGTTAAACATGAACTGTGCATATGACACAGTTCCTGATGGGCTCCCTGATGCTTACAGAATACAATTTTTAAAAGTTAGTACCTGTCTGCAGTGCATAATGTTTGCATTACTTGTGTGGGGTTGGTGTATGTCTGTAACACATCTCAATTCCTTTTTTATCCCCTTTCCCTCCCTCCCCTCTTCCCTCTTTCCACCTCCTGATTCCCTTCCCATTTGGAAAAGCTCTGTCTCCTTACTTTCTGTGATCTACCTTTTGTTTAATGCTTTTTTTTTTTTTTTGTGGTACCGAGGATTGAACTCAGGACCTTGTGGGCCTCCAGGCAGACGCTTGTACCACTGAACTGTACCCCCAGCCCTTTATTCTTTATTTTCACTTTGGATTTCTCATTTGTGATCTATCGTATATGCTGTTTCCTCTGCCTGAATTGACCTTTGTGTCCTTCGCTTAGAAAACTTCTATTGATCCTATAAGGTCCAAATCAGATTGTCTCCTTCTCTGTGAAGGTTGCTGTGAGGCCCCAAGAAGCTTCCACGAATACATCTTTCGCGCTGTCCTTCTGTTGTTCCATTATCCCAGGTAGTGAGTATCACAAATACCCTACAGTGAAATTCCTTGCTTGAAAGGGATGTTGGGAGCCATTCTTTTCTTGTGTGTGCAGAGGAAATAAATTTAGTGCTTGAAGAGCCTGTTTGGAGAGATAGGCAGGGCCTCAAATTCATACCTGAACATTTTTCCCTCTTATTTGTAATACCTAGGCAATGACTCTTCTAATTTTTTTGTGTGTGTCAAGCAAATCCTCTGTTTATATTTGCTAGTTCATCCTCTTCTCCGTCTTGAATATTTTCCAGACCCTCATCTTTCATTGTTTCCTTCGCGGCAGTTGTACCTATTGTAGGGCCTTTGTCGCTCACTTTCTCTAGGTGGTGACGCCCACATGGGGAAGTCTGTCCTGTACATCGGCACTTAGAAATCTCTAACACGGAGGTGTTCTATTCATATTTAGTATGTGAAGGGTTCTCATTTGGAAACTAAGTTTCAGGCTCCTTTTAGTTGATCTGTTCCTAAGGATAAATCAGTGGCCTGGTTATATCCTGAAACTCAACCCCTGGGGCCAGATAGCTTGGGTTTCTTTTCTGGGCCACCAAACAATCCCATTTTTGTTTGTATTAGTGAGTCCTGGAGAACATTCTTCCATCTTTTATGGATTTTAAAGAACAGTTGGCATGGGGTGGGGTCAGGCAGTTGAGATGTCTAAGAATCAGCCCTATTGCATGAGCAAACTAAGGACACTGCAAGTTCTATAAAACAAAAACAAAAACAAGAACAAAAACAAAAGCAAAACTGTCCTTAATAAGCTCTGCTCCTGAATGGTTAAAGGGAAAATTAAGAGGCTGTGGGGTTTTACTTTCATTCTATGGATAAAAGTAAATTACTTGGGAAATTACTTTCATTCTGTGGATTCAGATTGCTGTAAAATGTGTCTAACAAGACACATGGGATCACATATATAAGGTAACAAGACAATGCTTCACAAAAGTAGGAACTCAGTCCCTTCTTCATGTTCTTTTTTTCCTCTTGTTTTCTTCTATGTTATCTTCTTTTTCTTCCAGCTTGTTTCCTTTCCTTCCTTTTCTTATAGCTAAAACTTTGTACAAATATCTACAATTTGCTTTTCCCTTCCACATTATCAGAATTCAGACTCTTTTCCTCATATAGGACTAAATATGACCCTGGTTGATCACTCTTATCTATTAAAAGTCCACTATAGACTAACTTTCCAGAAGACTGTAATAGTAAATTTCTAGTGCATGTAGTAATAGGTTTCAAGAGGCCCAATTTGGCCCATACTTAGAATGTAATAATGAATTGTGCTTTAATTGCTTTTCCCTCATTTAAAGGCCATGAGAACATAAATTTCTGCAAACTCTCAGTAGGACCTATGTTTAGCGTAACTATAGAATTCTGCTTAAGCCAGACTGAACATGGAAGGTCCTTTCAGGACAAAACAAGGTATGGTTATTCTTTCCCACAAAGGGGAGGGGGTGAGGATACTGTTTTCTACCAGTGTGGTAAAGTACAGAGTCCAAACCCAGAACTTTTTAACTGAGTCATTAACAACTGCATTTGCTACCATAGCTAGGTTTCCATGGCTATGAGGCTTTCTTGGCTATGCAAATACTGTATCAGCAAGAGGATACATTGTTTTAAAAAGTCTAGTTTGGTTTCAATGAATGGTACAAATACCATCACGTATAGCACTCTGGGAAATGCATACAGGAAAGCTTTGACACATTATATGTTCCACCGAATGATCACAAAGGACAAAATCATTAAGTGTTGGTTCTTGCTTGAGCAAACTTGAGAGCAGGGCTGGTATGTTATTTTAATCTTTGTACTCCAGGAGTCCATCCCATAATAGGTGTCTGACAGACACTTGTTTAAAGAAATTGTCCCAGGGTTTTAAGATTGAATGGGTTGCTCCACAGAAGACTATGGCTTGTATAATGTCCTTTCTCTACC
The DNA here is from genome assembly GCA_004027595.1 of Dinomys branickii. Lineage (NCBI taxonomy): Eukaryota > Metazoa > Chordata > Mammalia > Rodentia > Dinomyidae > Dinomys > Dinomys branickii. Next base: position 23,676 of record PVLD010010988.1, on the reverse strand, counting down.
ATCTGGCTTGGCTTGTGCTGCACTCTTCCGAGACAGAAATGAGGCCTGACCCTTTCCTCCCCCTGACAGCTGTACAGGGTCGTGGGCTCACTGGTGGTTGTCACTCTTGTCCCCACCTCGAGGTAGTTTTGCTGCTCCCCTGAGCAGCCTGAAAAGTGTACCTAATCACAAAGACTGTGAAGGCATCAGGCCCCACTGCCCATCTCCCCCAAATCCCTTAACCCAGTGGGCCACAATCAGCACTACAGGTCCTCCTGGAGATGCCACAAGAATCACGGCAGCGTAGTTTAAATCCTGCCATTTTCTCATAAGCATGGGAACTGCCCAGCCCTCGCTGTGAGGAGACTGCCCTAGACACCTATAACAGCTACAAAAGAATGGCCTTGGTGTCAATAGGCTCGTGAAAAAACCTATCTTAGATGGCTCCACCCCAAGAGCTGTTGCACTTGTGTGGACAATTTATCCCAGAAGGCTCCACCCTACGTTCTGTAAATGACCTCTGCCCTTCTGTCAGGATTGTGCATGCACAGTGGCTTCTTTACGAGGCAACCTCATACTCCTTGGGTCAGAGGTAAAGATCTGCGATCTGAGGTCTGAGGTCTTTGGCCCCAGAGAAGTCAGTGCCAGCAGTGTGCCCCAGAATTGGTGGTAGAGAGTGGAGTGTCCCAAGGAGGCTGCGAAAGTTGCTGGTAGGGCTCCAAAAGACTGCATAGGAGCCCACAAGCCTTGACTGCAGCGTACCTGATAAGGGTGACAGGAAGTCGCCGGGGGCCATAACACTAAGAACTTTGATACTAAAAGCTGTGACACTAAAGGCTACAGTGCGCTGGTGCTCAAAGCTCAGTGCTGTGGTGCTGGGGGCTGAAAGCCACAATCACTCAAAGCTTGGGCCCACTAACTTCAAGGGAGCAACAACTAGCCAATTTTGTGACTTCCATCCAAACTGAGCCAAAGAACTCTCAGCTGATTGGCGACATCTCTTTTTTTCCCATTGTGTGCCTAGATTTTATTATTTGAGGAAGAGGAGGAAGCAATAGGGGAAAAGAGAGAGAGGAGAGTCCATGCTTGTTTTGTTTGGATCTTGAGTGCTTGCTACAAACCAGGCCATGGAATCGGCACTCTGATGAATGTTGCTTTTGTTATTCTCATTTAGAGATGTGAAAAAGCCAGGGGCTTAAGAAACATGTCTGAAATCGTATAATTGTGAACCAGTGTAAAAGATATGCTTACCTCCCTTTAACACGTTTTCACTAGAACTATAATAGGTCAAGGTGGTAGAAAATTAGAGGGAAGGATACCTCCTTCTCAGCTCTTGCGTGTTAACTGGCCTGAGAATTTCTAGAAACTGTGGGGCTGTCTTCAACAAGCTGTTACTTCCTTACTCTCTCCCTTCTTCTGATGGCCTTGGAAATGGCAGGCAGTGGATTTCAGCTTTGTAAATCCCTAGGGGAGAGCTGACAACGTAGGTAAGGAATGGGGCCGGGTATCGCTGCTCTCACACAGAGAGCCCAGGTTTTAGGAGATCACTGTATTTCTAATGCTCAGGAGGGTGTAACTCTCTTGTGATGAAGAAGTGGGAGATTTAAAAGGTGAAAGATTGGTACAATCTGAAAAGAAACCAGAGTATTGAAGTGGGAGATTTAAATTCCTCTTCCTCAAGGTGTGTTCATGATACGTGGAAGACAAATTCTAGTTGCTTGCTACCTTTCTCTTGCTTTGTTTTATCTCCTCAGTCAGCTTCAAAATACAGTTTTTGTGCTCTGGGCTATGCCCAAACCTCTCTGCCTGTGGGTCTGACAGTTCAGAACATAGGAGCTCAAGTGAACTACAGTGATCCTTCTTGCTACTCCTTTAACCTTCCTAGGATGTCAGAGTAATATCAGGGCTACACTGTGTACATTCCTCTGGGTCTGAAATCGTGTTCTTTTTTTTAAAAAAGAAAATTATTAACATATGTTTGTGAGAGATAATAAGTACATTTATTGTAAGGGATTGGTACATAGACATATGACATCTTGATCCCTTTTACTACTCCTTTCCTAAATGTCTTTAGAAGACATTTTACAAGTGGGCCATGATTAACACTACAGTTCCTCTGGAGATGCCAGAAGTCACAGCAGCGTAGTTTAAATCCTGCCATCTTCTCGGTGGGAATTTGGAGTCAGAGAGTTCTGAGTTGGAATCCAATCTGTCAGATTTTACAATGACTGGAGATTTCTTAGCATGGGCTTCCTCATCTGGGAAACAGAGGCAGTGGCAGCCTCAGGAATTATATTTTAAGAACCTATAGTGATGTGGTTGGCTTTTGACAAATATCATTTCTGAAAGGCTAGTTGCCTGGGATTGGGTTCAGCCTGAGTTACTTTTCTCTCATTGCTGAGACAAACTACCTGACACCCACAGTTAATGGAGGAAAGGTTTATTTAGCTCACAGTGTGTAGAGGTTTCAGCCCATCACTGGCTGGCCTCACAGCAGAGCATCAAGGCAGGGTACAAACAGGTTTTGGTGGCCAGAAGGTAGCAAAGCAACAAGACCAACCACAGCACTTTCTGTCTCATATATCTTATCCAGACTTCTCAGGGCAGGTAGCGTTCATACCCTTAATCCTAGTGCCTTTGAGCCTAGCATTGCACCCTGAATCAATGCAGCATCACGCACTCTAGATCCAACCACCTCTGCAAAGGCCCCACCTATGACTGCACAAGGCTGTGAGGGGACATCTAAACACAATCCATAACAGGTTTCAAAGGACCTTTTTAGAATTCTGAATCTGTTGTTGACCAGCTGTAGAAGCTTGAGTAATGTGTTTCCCATTCTGACTCTCAAATTTGTTTCCTATAATTTAGAGATAGCAATCACTTAGGTTGACACCTAGATGAATGAAATAATGGACAGGAGGGGTTAACACAGAACCTGGTACACTGAAGGCAGTTATTAAAGCTAATTCATTCTATTATCAAATATCATTATTTCTATTGCAAGTGTTGGTAAAGTCATGTAACCTATAGCAGTGAGACTGTTACACTTCTTGGACTCCTCCATCTGGGATGGCTATCTTAGTTCCCACTTGTCAGGAGGTTTGGCTACTGATGGCTTATAGTTGAGTGCTTTTGCCCTCTGCCTCACTGAGGTAGCCTGTAACTTAAACCTGGACCACATGCAGATACAAGAGCCCATCCCCCTCATCTCGACTGGCTCAAGTGTACGGGATCCTCCAGCTTCGCAGGTCTGAGCGCTTTGTTACATCTCAGCTTTGTGATTTGCCCATCCTGCACCCTTGTACCTCTAGGGGCCTTTCTCTGGAGTACCTCCCTAAAAGTCTCCTGTAAAACATCTCAGAATCTCAGAGCCCCTGCTCCAGGAAACCAGACTTTATCCACTGACCTCCCCCCATTCGCCGTTTGCATTTTCTTCATAATAGAATAGCTAACCTCCCAAATCCTAGTGAGACAAGAAACTCTTTACCTCATGTGATAATCAAATTTCTCTTCAGAATGCTTTACCCATTAGGAAGCTTTTAAAAAAGATATCTGACTTTTATGGAGCTGTGCTAGCTTTCTGTTGGTGTGACAAAATGCCTGAGAGTGATTAATTAAAGGAGGGAAGGTTTAATTGGCTTATGGTTTCACTTGCATCTAGCTGGCAGCATTGCTTCTAGACCTGTGGTGAGGAGGCAGAAACATCATTGTGGGAAAGTATGGCGGAGGACAGCTGTTTACCTCATGCCAGCCAGGAAACAAGTGAAAGAGCCAGAGGAGATGGGGTCCAAGGGCAATGTGTAGTCCTGAGGGCTCACTCGAAAGACCCATTCTCTTGAATAAGGTCCCACTTCCTGTTTCCATCACCTCCCAATAATCCCATCACAGCATGAGGCTTTCAGTCTAGTTCAGTGATGAAGTTACAGCCTTCAGGAGCCAGTCACTTTTCAAAAGTTGCATCTCTGAGCATCGCTGCACTGGGGATCAAGCCAAAGCCTCAGCACAGGAGACCCTGGGGGAGAAATTTAGATTTAAACCACAATAGTAGCTCTTTATTCTTTCCACAGTATCTCTACATACTGTGTGGCTCCTGAGCCCCACAAAATCTTGCTAAAGCAAACCTTATTAATAATCCCTATTTTACAGAAGAACAACTCCAGGAAAAACACAGGTAGTAGGTAATTTGCCCAAGATTACTTAAGGGATTGCCATTAAAATTCTTGTAAACCAAATCAATTTATTTTTGACTAATATGTATTTTAAAAAATTGAATTTGGATGATGTTCAGGTCTGTTTTGTCTTGTTATAGTGAGACAATACATGAGGCTGGATAATTTATAAAGGACAAAAGTTTATTTATCACAGTTCTGGAGGTTGAGAGGAATGGTGTTGGCTTCTTGCTGTGCCCTCACAGGGTGGAAGGCAAAAGGGGTAAACCTACTCCCACAGGTCCTTTCAACAGACACACTAGTCACCTCCCACTAGGCCGTACCTCTAGTACTAGTACTATGGCAATGGAACTTCAACAAGACTTTGGGAGGGGACGTTTAAACCATAGCAGATGACTTCAGTCTTTTTTAATCTTCTACTACCATTCCTTATCATTTTAATGGGCTCTTTCACATTTTATCTCATTTATTTGGACTGGAAAGACAATTTGAATTCAGAACATCTCATCTGTAAACAACAGAAACAGGATACAACCTTATTCACCCTAATTCCGGGGCGTATGGACATTTTAGTTCGTTGTGCCATCTGTGTTTTCTCCCTATTTCTGTCATATTTCTGGATTGCGCTAAAAATGTCAACATCTGCCATATATGTGGCAAGCTGTTACTATTCCAAGGCTATGCTCTGAGCCTTCTTTAACTAGGCTTAGCTTTCTAAGTCCTTAGTCCCTCATAGGCCATGATTACCAGGTTATACACTACAAGGCATGATGAAAAAATATGCTTTATTCTTAATTTCAAAAATTTACTAAGTCAAAGACACTTGGCATTAATCCTTTCTCCCCCACTTCAAACACATTTTCCCTGCCACGCGTGTCACTTTCCACAGAGGTTCTGGAAGTGCTCTTTTGTGTCTTTTTTTCACACTTTATTCATCGTAAGGGGTGATCAAGAGTAGCGTGAATGTTGCCGCCAAGTGCCATCGAATGGAAAGACAGGCTTGTAGAAACATTAAGGTGTGTCTGAATTCATCTTCTTCCCCAGACCTGGCCCCATATGACTTGCAGCTCTTCCTCAAAGTCAAAATGACTATGCAGCAATTCAGAAGACTGAGGCAGTGGCACCAGCACAACGAAAGACACTCACAAAAGAGAACTTCAGAATGGCTTTAGGAGGTGGGGAATATTTGGGGGAAGGGGAACTCAGTGTCTTTAGTCAAATAAATATTTTTTAAAGACTTAAACATTCACTGTAGTTTTCAGTCACTCCTGCTACATTGGACCCACCTGCCTAGGCAGACTTCAGCTTGGTAACCGTGTTCTTAAGAAATAGCCCTAGGAGTTAGGAAGTTAAGGCAGCATAGGTGTGATCAGAACGGTGTAAAACAGTTTATTTGGAACTCAGTGACCTCCAGGTCACCACAGTCCAGGCTTAATGTCTGATAAGATAACTTCATATATTTCTTAAATGTTTAAATGTTCCACTCAACCAGGAGTAAAGAGGCTCATGTGAGAATGTGTCTCTTCTTTATTCTCTCTCTTAAAATTTATGTATTCAAATATGATCTGGTTATGAGTTAACAATACAGGGACCAACAGTACAGACCCCCAAAAGGAGAACTTATAACATGCCTATAAAAGTGAAATTAGGATCATAAAATAATTATGGATTCAAGGTCTTTTTTTTTTTTTTTTCTTTTTGGCCTTGGCAAAAGATGTGGTTACCTGTGCTCCTAAATTACCTTTCTGTTGCTTTTTCCAGGGCTGTGTGCACAATTCTACAATTATTTGGGCCCAGCAGATTGTGTTTTAGTTGAGTGTATTTGCAAGAGGATTGTATCAAGAGCTAACAAAATTTCAGTACTTGACTGTGCGCTGGCAACTGTGCAAAACATGTTAGAGGTATTTTCTCATTTTGTCCTCACGGTAACATTGACAAGGAAAGTATAGTTAATAGAGTAACTTAGGCAGGGTCACACAGCTTCGAAGAGAGATGGTAGAACGTGAGCCCTGGAGTGACATTTCTTAATAATAGGTGGATAGTTGATCTCCCTCTGCCTATTGGCTCAACCTGTCACCCAATTGTTCTGAACTTGAGCAGGGAACAAAGGTCCCTGCAAACTTATGCTTTCCTCAGAGACTCCGGAAGAGAGACTTGGCTGACAGGTCTAAGATTTTCCCCCTATTCCATACTGTTTTGTTTCCTGTCTGAGATACATTATTAATTTCAAGTAATTATGAAGCCCTCTCCCCCTAAGTCCTAGAATAATCATTATTAGATATCTAAAAAAGTATAAGAAGAGGAAGAGGGAGGAAAATGTATGCAATCTGGTTTTACAAAAATTACTTTCCCAGTTCATTTAAACATTTCTTTTAGAGTATGGGATGGAGGCACATGTGTGTGATCCCAGCCTTCTCCCAGAAGGCTGAGGGATCAAAAGTTTGAGCCCAGCCTGGGCAATTTAGCAACTTAATGAGACCCTGTCCCAAACTTAAAAATAAAAAGGGATGTCAGATATAGCTCACTGTGGAGGTCCTGGATTCAATTCAATTCAGTGTCTTCCCACAAGGTCCTTTTAGAAGCATAAGTTCAAGTGGCTCCATCTTTTATAAAGGAAACTGTCTGTTTCATTGACTTTTAATATCCTGTATATTACCCGAATAAGGTAATGACCAATTCTGCAAGCTGCTCCTAGAAGATGTGGCCTGGCAGGCTAAACCTGCTGTGGCTTCAATGGGCTGGTCACTTACATATGTTTCCAGCACCATCTTTGTAGGGCATGCCTTTTTGCCCTCTGTGACCCTAAGGGAGAATCATTTCAGGGGTGTCTTGTCTACATGTTAGTAAATTGGCTGAGGGAGGAAGTGCTGGGGATCACTTCAAGTTGTTCATGTAAATTCTCTTTATGGAGGAAATACACTTGCTCTTGAAATGACATTGCATATGGCTTCCTATATGCAGTAATTACACATCTAATGAGAGGCTACAGTGATGCTAGGGTGGAAGTCTCCATAGCATCTCCATTGGTCCTAGTGTGTTTTCTTTGGCCACAATTATGTTTTTGGAGTGATTGGAGAGCTGTCTTCCACCTCATTGGTTACTTTCCCTGTGAAGTGTGACAAGATGGTTAAGAATTTGCCTTTTGTAGAGTAGAAAGGTATTGTGCCGTTGCATGATTGGAGTCCTGGTCCCATAAGAGGGCAGACTATGTCCTTGCTTCCCAAGGAGATTTGGAACGAGTAGTGAGGGAGAGAAATGGAAACTTGTTCCCAAAATACTGATTGGGTCTCATTATGTCTCTGCAGGAGAAACATGACATCCTGTTTCTCTACCAACATCCTGATTGTTCCCCTGACATCCACTGCTGATTTCTGCAGTGAAAATAATTGAGAACAAATGGCTTGCGGCTGTCCCCCCAACCCCAGCAGTGGGGATGAGGTGCAAGTGCTTGATTGCCTGCCCTCCACTTGGTCGGGGGCCATATGCTTGGGCTCTAGATTGGATTTCTTCTCCTGTTTCCTTGTTGTGGCTCCTTGAATGATGTAACACCTCTGTGCCACAAGTTCCTGATTTGCAGTGTGAGAATCTTTGTCATACTGGGATTAAACCTGCAGCCGTATATACAGTAATAATAGGTTTAATGTTTAAAAGCTCCCAATAGACCAGCATTTGAATCATATTTTTGCAAGTTACTAATTTTCTGATCTTTAATTTATTAACCATGATATAGTTATAATACTTCACAGAACTTTTGTGGACAGTATTGATAAAGATAATTTGTATTCTACCCTTAGGATAGTGCCTGGTATATCAGTAAATGGTCATTTTATTACTATTAATACCATTGTCAATTTTACTTGATTTTTAAAAAAATTCTAAGGTATGTTGGTATCATCCAGTGATGGCACCAGTGGGTCATTACATGACCCTGGGAGCCCAGCAGAGAATGTGCTTCTGACTTCAGTGAATTCTAAGAGCTACTGAAGGCTACATGGGAGGACAGGACAACTGTAAAACCAGGAAGAGAAAATTGCTGTTATCCAGTGACCCCTGACTGTGTATAAATGGGCTACATGTGTGTGCTCACTCTCCACTGATGACTTAGGCCATCAACTGATCTCTGGCTTCTACCAGGAAGTGCCATGTGGGAATTCAGGCATGCTGGTGCCCAGTGTTATGGTTGAGACATTGTGTCAACTTGGGGAGTCTAGAGGTTTAGGTGAGTAACTCAGGAGGAAGCCAAGGTGCTTACTTTGTACACATCCTGAGCCTGTGGAAGAGGAGGGCATGGAGATTGTGTGAGAGGTTCACACCCCCTGGGTGGGGGTGGCCTGTTTACAATGTAAGTAAAGAGAAGAGGCTGCTTGCAGCCATTCCTCCCTTTTGCTGGTTGTTTTTGCTGTGCTCTGCTGCCATGAACATTCACCCTCTGCCATGTGCCACTCTGCCTCAGAACCAGCCAAGTAAGGACTGAAACCTCCAGAGACTGGAAGCTAAATAAACCTTTCCTTCCTTCATTTTGGGTGTTGGGCATTTTGTCTCAGCAACAAAAAAAAATAACCAAGACACCCAAGGAATATTCTTCATTCCCACTGATGACAAGGACTTAAGTCTAGCTCCTCTGAGTCCTTAGCTCCATTAAGCCTTGACCTTGGGTTCTGTCTCTCTGTCTCTGGCCTGCTTAGTCCGCTCTAGCAGGAATCCCACTGAGTCAGTTTAGTGCAAATCCCCTACTCTGGAAACTGTGGGTCAGGTATCTCCTCAGCTTTGCACATAGACATGTTAATCACTTAAGGAGCATCTGTCTAAAAATGATAATAGAGTTCATTAGCCCTAAATTTACCTAATCTACCTCATTCCCCTTTAAGGCCTAGGATGCTAAGATAAGAATAACTAAGGCATTTAACAAGATTTGTGGGCACATTCAACTGCAGTTTTTACACATCCCTATTCCAGATCTCCTGCCTCAAGTCTTTAATTATTGTCCTAAGCCTGTCATCAGCTGCTATTCCAGAAAGTGCAGAACTGGTCCTGAGATAATGGTCAACCAGACCACAGCTTGACTGGGAGTGCCTGTGCTGCCAGCGATGCCCCTTCCACCCCAGCTATGGAAACCTCAAAGTCTTGTCTTTGTTTCCCTTTTCTGTTAAACCTCAGTTTTGTCAGTCTTTCCAGGACAAATCTTGAAGCTCTCTGTCTCTTCTTTCCGTTGTGGCCTGATGAAAGCTCTTTTCCTGCCTTCACCACTGCATGTGTCCTTGATTGGCGTTTGGGATTTTGTGGCAGAGCCTGATGTGTTGGGACCCACGGATTTTCCTCTAAAACTGCAGTAGCACTTGTGTGTGTGGAGTTGACCGCAGTCTCTTGGCCTTGACGCAGAGCTCCTATTCAGTGGCATACCTTGAATGGAGCCACATAAACCCTGAGCCAAGGACAAGGCTGAGGCTGAAAACATTCTTTGCTTGACTAGAATTTTGTCAGGCTCCCGAACCTTCTCCAAGCTCATCTGTGTGCTTCTTGTAAAATCCAATATTGCCAAAGTTCCCAGCAAGAACCCTTCCCCCTTCCGCCAGTATCTGATCAGGTTCCTCATCCCCTAACACTGCCAGAAGAGGTCTTTGTGACTCTGGCCTGTCTGCAGCAAGAATCCTGTTAGGTCAGTTTAGCCTTCATCTCCCTTACACCGGATATTGCCTCTTAGTAATTTTCCATCCACTGACCTTACCTGCTCCTTGACTATAAATTCTCACTTGATCCTGCTGTACTCAGAGTTGAGTTCAGCCCCTCTCCCACACTGCATTGGTCCCCATGCCTGTCACAATGGTCCTGAATAAAGTCTTCCTTACTATGCTTTAAAAAATGTCATTATGTTTTTCTGTAACAAAGCCCAGAGTTAACAGATTATAAGATGAGCTCTCAGACTGTAAGAAAAGACAGCCTTAGCTCTTGTTTCAGGGTTGCAGTTGGAAATAGCCTTTCCAGAGCATGATGTGTGTGTGTGTGTGTGTGTGTGTGTGTGTGTGTGTGTGTGTGCCAGCACATCGATGTGTACAGTGCATTCAGATAAGCGCTGGCTTGTCTCATGTTTATAGTACGGCATTGTCCTTTTAGAAGAAATAGATTAATAATCTACATAAGGCATTTAATTAAAAATATGTCATCAGCTCATTAAGGTCTTCTCTGAGGATGCATCATTATTCTTTTTCGCTAATAGAGGTGATGTGTGAGGAGAGGCTCACCAGCCGGCAGTGGCAGGTGCAGAAGGAGAGCGGCACTGAAAGTCCCACTTTCCCTCCATGTCCCCGTTCCTGTTCCTTTCCGTGTTCAGTGCCTAGCCCTTGCCACAGGTATCTAACCTGCTGGAGGGTGAGCACGCTCTTGGAAGCCTGCAGGTTCTCCTCAGGCAGCTCCTTTCCTCTCCTGGGAGATCAAGAGAAGATGTGTAGACCACAGCTTGACAGTCCCATCTTCTTTCCTTTCAAATGTAAGCACAAGGAAGCAGAAAGGAACACAGAGGGGCCCTAGAAAGAAGAGTTATCAATTATTCATCTCCTATTCTGGGCTGGAGGCTCACAGCACCTCCTCTTTTCCATCCTGAAAGACAGCCAATAAGAAAGGCCCTTTCTTCACAGGTTGAGTTACTGCATGTGAATGGCTAGGGGATCCATTTCAAAGCTGCTCTTAGAATTGGCCTATTAAAAATAGCAGCCCAATTTGTTTCAGGAGCCACACCGGAAATAAACGAAGGCTCTCCCATCTCTGCCGGCTATTAAAAAAGCTTTAGCTCTCACAGAGCAACTATTTTAATTAAATCAATAATTATGTTTTATTGAATCCAATGCTCTTCAGCAAAAATCTGCACACAGCCTTGCAAAATGTAATTGAGGCCCATAGCAGCTTGCAGGGAGAAAAATCAGTGCCTTGGCTATTCATTCCCACCTGTTAGAATGTCTGCTACCCCATGCACATGGGAGAGGCTGCATTAGCTTTTAGCTTCAGTTCTGAGATGTGTGTAGGTTTCTGGTTAGGAGAATCGGGAAGAGATACTCCCTAACCTAAGCATTCCAGTGGCAGTTTGTTTTCTTAATGCCTGCAAATCTGTGGTCACCTTTCAAAGACTAGCAGGTGGATATCTCCGTCCTAATGTTGCAGTTCTGGAATCCTCATGGCTGGAGGTTGGTTCTTTTCCCAGAAAAGTATTCTCTCTGTCTCTGGAGGTGCCAGCCCTGTGGGATACTGCCTTTCCTGGATTCCAGGTGGTCCTAGGTTTAGAACAACAGCTTCCGGGGGGAGCTGAATATCCTTGGAAACCTCTTGTCTTGGTGTCCTCAGTCTTGAAGGGGAAGGAGATCCTATAAATTCATGGCTGCCCAGGAGTCCTGCCCAGCCCAGCTCTTAGACAAACACTTCCTAAATGATCAACACATCCCTATGAAGAAATGAGATGAGGTTTGACTGAAGATTTACAGTGACAAAGGATAGAAAATGAAGGTCAAACTTTCTTCTGCTTTTAGTTATCAATTTTGGGCATCTGCTGGCCCAAGTAAAGTAAGATGGTTCATAGCAAAAAACATGGCTTTTAAATCCTTCGCTGTCCCAGAGGAAAACACAAATCATGCTGCATAAGCAGCACGAAGAGCCCAGGATTTTGCCTGTTCCCTGTCCCCATGCAGTCCCTGATGCTGACTGCGTCACAGTGACTGAAACAGTTCCATGTTGCCAGTATGTATATTTACTTTTTCTCCCAAGAAAACCTGGAAATCCTGGCTTTGCTATGGGTGTCAAGTTTTAAATATTGGCTAGGGGTAGATAAAATAGTTTGATTAAAATACTCACTATCTTTCCTTATCAGGTCTAAAGCGGGAGCATATTTATATTACCCAGCCCATTGTCATGACCTCATGACATATTCTGGCTGATGAATGCCAGTGGCTTTGATGTGTACCATCTGCAGGCTGAAGCTCCAGTGGCTACTGCATGGTTCTGCCCTCCACCCCCCTCCCTCTGTCGGGAAAATGTGATTAGAGGAAAGAGTTTCCTTCCTCCAACTCAGATCTGAACGGTCAGGGGCTTGACAAATGAACTGAGAAAAGTCAGATTGACAGGAATAAAGACAGGGTTCATTTTCCCATTTACAAATGAGCTTCCATTAATGGAAAACTTGAGGAAAAGCCCCAAGTAAAGATTGATGTGTACAATTTAACAAAAAGGAGGTTTTTAGGGTCTTCATGTAAGAGAATGGAATATTCTATTGGGATTTTTGATACTGATGGTAATTACTAGTCTGTCTTCCCAGCTATACAAAGCTAAATTCATATTTGTGGGGGATAAGGGTCAGTCTTGTTCAAACCGGAAAATCCCTGGGAGTCAATGGCAGCTAAATTTTCAGGAATGTGTGTGTGTGTGTGTGTGTGTGTGTGTGTGTGTGTGGTATTCAACATTGTATAGGTTGATCTATTGTGTCAACTTGAGAAGTTTACAAGTTTAACAAAGCAACTCAGCAGGGGGCCTGGGTCCTCGCTTTGTAAACATCCTCATCCTGTTCAAAAGGAGGGCACAGGGATGGTGTGTGTGCTATATCCACCCTAAGGGGAGGAGTAGCCTGCTTATAATATAAGGGAGGAAATGAGCTTGCTTTTTTCCTTTTGGTCTTGCTGCTTTTGCTGTCTTCTGTCACCTTGAACTGTTGTCCCTGTACCATGTGCCACCTTGTGGAGCCAACTGATTACAGACTGAAACCTCACAAACTGTGAGCTAAATAAACTGTTCTTTTCTTAGTTTTGTGTGGTGGGTACTTTTGTCTCAGCAATGAGAGCAAAACAACCAAGGCAGGATTTGGTACCAGAGAAGTGGGGTTGTTGCTGTGACTATAGCTGACCACATGGTTCAAGAGCCTTTGGGGATGGCTTGTGGGAAGAGATTGGAAAGGCTTCAGAGGTGTTGCCTGAAAGAGTAGAGCTGGAATGTCTTAGGCTGTTCTGTATGGGAGATTCTGGACAGAACTCAAAAGACTAGAACACTGGTAAAGACCAGGTGCTGGAGGTTTCTGCTGGGAAGAAGGACTACCTTGGCTGTTGGAGTCCAGATGATGTGTGTTATGGCTTGGCAGAAAGTTTGTCTGCATTTTGCTTGTGTCCAGAAACTTTGCCTCAGACTGAGATTAAGAGTGTGGACTAATTAATCTGGCAGAAGAAATTTCAAGGTAGTAGAATGCTGAGGTGGTGATGTGGCTGCTGTTGGGGGCTTTTAGCTAGATTTATGTTGAGAATCAAGAGCAGAGAGCCCAGCAAGATGATATAAAATGTGAGTTTACCCAGAAAGTAAGCTCTAGTAAAGCTGTGGACTACAAAGACAGAGTTGAGGAAATCTTGACTGCTGAGAAGGAATGGGACAATATAAAAGATGGCCTGAGGTTATCGCAAAAAGCAGCAAGTCTCCCCCCTTTGCAGTCTCAAAACTGCAAAAGTGAAAGACTTTGCTCTGAGAAGACAGCCACCAAGTAACAAGAATGGTAGCAGTTTCATCATGTTCCAGAATGGCAGTGGTATAGAAAATTTGTTACTCAGAAGTGGACTCAGAGTGCCCAGCAATCTGGGCGCTTGACCCTTACAGCAAAGACAGAGGGAAGTCTGCCCACTGCTGCAGTGGCAGCAGAACTTGGCATCATCCACATGGTGCTAGTTTTAGGTGCATGCAGAATCCAAGAGTTATGGGGTTAAGAAGGCTTCCACCCCAATTTCAGAAGGCCTGGGAGGCCAGGCAGTGTGACTCCGAGAGGGCAGTGTGTGAAGCTGTGAGTGAAAAACTGAAGGTGCACTGGAGACCCCAGAAGTCTGGAAAAGCGAAGAATGTGGATCCTTTAAAGAAAGCTGCAAGGAGAGAGAAAAGCATGCTTCAGAGAGAAACTAGGAGCTGTAACCACCAATAGTCCCAGAGGGGTGCAGTAACTGAAGCCCTTTGGATCTCACAACTTGGCACATAGTGCTTCAGATGCTGGGCTTGGAACTATAGGACTTTATGTTTACCCTGCTGGAGTTTGGACTTGCTGTGGTCCCAATCCTTTCTATTCCTCTATTTATAACTTTTGGAATAAAATGTTTATTTTGTGCCATTGAATGTTGAGAGTGTCTAACTTTTCAATTGCACACAGGCTTACAGCTAAGAGTTTACCTTACATCTGGGAGGAGACTTGGGACTTGGACTTTTTAGCAATCCTGAAACTGTTAGGACTTCTCAACTCTTGCAGATGGACTAAATCCCTTTTGCTTAAAGAGATGTGTATAAGTCTTTGGGAGGTCCAGGGGCAGAATGGTATGGTTCTATTGTAATATAATGTTGATAGACTTAATACTAGTTTTTTTTTTTAATTTTAAAGATAAAAGAATATAAACTCAAATAATGCAAAAACAATAAGGAAATACACACATTGTGGGGAAGATAGTAGGGGATTGACAAGAATGCCGTTTTACACCATATTTGTTACTCAGTTATCTCAAAACAATGAAGGAAATAACACAATTATACAGAAGATATTAAGGGATTAGCAATGGCTGTTGTATTACATAAATGTTATCTTCACATTTCTTATTCAGTTATAAATCAGTATAATGCATAAATAATAAAGTAAACACAGAATTATAGAACAGATATTGGGGAATTAAAAATGGATGCTGTATTACAAAATGACGTCTTCACTATTGTTACTCAGTTATACATATGATGGCACGTTTGATTAATCATACATTTTTCTCTACCCTCATCTCCATTGTTCTCCTACCCAATCAATCGTCTTCCCTCTGACAATAACTGTACTTTTTGGTTTATTCACTCCTTTGGGCTTTCACATTGGAAAGGCACATGGCTGCTTCAAATTATGCTGTAACAAACATGGGTGCACTCAAATTACTATGGCACAAGGTGGAAAAGCACCCATCCTCAAAGATGGTACATATGCAGGGACCAAATACACTATGGTCATACTTAATTGCTAAGCCCTTGAGGCCCTTGGGGGTCCAGTCCAGTCCACGGGTTTGCCCCTCAGGTTAATACTAGTTCTTAAGGATTGTTAAACCTGTGTTATAATGCTCAACTTGGGAAATGATAAGAATTAGCATGCGTTTGTACCTGGAAACTAGTTTAAAGAAGTGTGTCTGGTAGCTAAATTGACAAGAGGCGGATTATATAGGTTGATACATTGTGTCAGCTTGAGAAGTTTAAAAGTTTAAGCAACTCAGCAGGAGGTCAGGGTCCTCACTTTATAAATGTCCTCATTCTGTGCAAGTAGAAAGCATTTAAATGGTGCGAGTGTGACACCCACTCTAGGAGGTGGTAGCCTGCTTACAATATAAAGGAGAAAGAGAGGCTTGTTTTTCTTTCTTTTGCTCTTGTGCTTTTGCTGTCTTCTGCTGCCTTGAACTGTTGCTCCTGTGCCATGTGCCACCTTGCCTTGGAGCCAGCTGATTACGAACTGAAACCTCCACACACTGTGAGCTAAATAAACCTTTCTTCTCTTAATATTGGGCATTGGGTATTTTGTCTAGCAATGAAAGGAAAACAATGAAGACAAACATTAAACCCTAATACCTCTAACTATTGAGCTATATCTCTAGCCCTTTTTATTTTGTGACAGTATCTCAATAGTTTTCCAAGGACAGCCTCAAATTTAGTATCATCCTATTTCAGCCTTTGACTAGGTGGGATTATAAATGTGTAAAACTGTGTTCACCATAAATTTTTGGGATGTCTTGCTCAAGTTTGGATGATGGTTCTTTCTATGGCTACCTTCCATCACGTTATTAATTTAAAGTAATCTCCATACCACTTTGGTGAGCTCTTATCCCTTTAATGTACATCCAAGACAGTGCTTGCTCTTTGAGCCTTTATCTCAGAATGAACAGAACATGCAGAAATGCTGGGGTCCATCCACAACAGACATGAATGGAGGCTGAGCAAAAAGGGAATCACAATACTATTGAATGCCACTAAGATTGCAGGTCATTTGTTATTGTGTATCACTTAGCCTAAGCTGACCAGTACATCTACTAACTGAAAATCATTTACAAAATACAGAAAATACTAAGAACATAAATATATGAATCATCAATTTTCAACCATGTGTTCTACAGAATAAAGTCCAGTTTTCTTATCAGGACCTGTTGAGCACTTTCCTAGCCATGTAGATTCAACTGCCGTGCCCTCAGCACTGTGCTAGCTGTATCCCACTTGCAGTTGCTTCACACATAACAGGGACTTTGCAGGTGCCTGTACCTGTTGTAGCATCTGTCTGGAATGTCTTTCTGGTATTGGCTAGCCAAGCACTTTTAGGGGCAAGTTCCTATACTTATAGGGCAGGGGGAAAGCAGTTGTCCCTTTAAAAGACTATTAATAGAACTTCAGAGTTGGTTTTTGTCTGTTTCATCTAAGGCTTACAAGAAACCAGACAAAATTGGCCAAGTCACTGATTTATTCATTTTAAGTGATCTTCAGTAAACTTTGCACATTATAATACTAAATTCTCCACCTAGAGACATTCTTATATTTTTTTGATCATGTGATTTATGACTTCAAACTGAGCATGCTCGAGGATGAGCCTGCCTCTACATATGATGATAAATCCTGGCTGTATGAATACGCACAGGAACCCGCAGTAAGACCCCCAAGCTTTCTTTGTTTAAGGACTCTGCTTGAGAATTATCTTCAGTGCACTCCATCCTTACTGCAAGTAATAAGCCTCTTTCCACTCTGTTGTTGCTGAAATATGTTTATTGACTTTGCGCTCACCATGTGGTGAGCCCATTCCATTCATTTATGGTTTTCCTCTTGGGCTAAACCTTCATCCTTAGGGTGTAGCCCGAGATCTCCCCTGTCTGGGTCAAGTATCTGGTCTTCACTCCCCACTTCTTTCAAAGTTAGGCTCCTCTTCCGCATACTTTCACAAGAGGCTGTTCAGATCTCGCTCTGCCATAGCTCTCATCACCATGCTTGTCTTCGTTGGCTTGTTCATTCTTCCCCACTAGAACTAAGCGCCTCCTTGAAGGCAAGATCTATGCTTGACTTGTTTACTGCTGGTACTCAGTACGGGCTAAGCGAGTGAAGTTTTCTAAGAAGTGGGAAACAGACTGTGACTTTCTTAGGGCCTTAGCCATAAACATATATTTCTGAATATACTATGCATGATGCATGCTCTTGAATATAATAGGTGGTACAACTTGCTTAAAAGAAATCTGAGAGGTTTTAGGCATGCCAGGAGTAGAACTTTATGCTAATTTGAGACGCATCTTAGGAGAATGGATAATGAAATTAAATTTAATTCAAATGGTGTGCAGATACAATACTAAGGAGAGAATTATGCCAACCAAGTTGATACGGCCTGGTAAGCCTGCAGAGGTTCATGTACAGGGAGTTATAAGTAGGAGAAATATCCTAGCTCTGTAAGAAATGTATCACTTTTTGAAATACAGTAAGAGTAACTAATGATTGGTGAAGCAGAATTAAAAATAATTTAAGCTGGATATGGTGATGCAATACATGTGTAATCCCAGTATTCTGGGAGGCCGAGACAGGAAGATCACATGTTAGAAGTAACTGGGGATGTAGCTCGGTGTAAAGACACTGGGTTGAATCCCCAGTATGAAAAAAAATTAAAGTGAAGAACCAGATATATTCCAGGGACCATTTGAGCCACTTTTCAAATTACATGTCTTTCCTTGTTTTCCAATCTGAACCTTTAAGTAGTCTTGCAAGGATGGCAAATGGGACCACTTCATGGCCTGATAAAGACTACTCCTTCTGATACCTTTAGTAAGTGTCTGTTACTAGAGAGGGATGGCCATATATGTATGGACCCTGGGCCTATAGGAGGAAGAGGCAATTAAATATGACTCTTCTGTTTTGAGGTTCTACTACAATGCCCCTCTCTATGGCTTGAAGGTGTTTCTACAGAGATTACCAGAACGACAAGACTCGAGAGTCCCTGTAGGGCAACTTTCTATGAAAGAAGGGATTTTGGCCTGGTGCCTCTCAACACCAGGACCTAGATATTTACTGCAGAAGGGTGGGTCATTGAGACCTGAAATTTTTCTAGATATCCACCATGATGAGTGATGTGCTTTAACGTAATGGCTGAGCATGTGATTTGAAAAGCTATAATCTCCATACAAAGGTCTGGAACAAAATCTCTGGAAGGACCAAAACCAGTGAGGTCATCACCAGAAAAGTGGATAAGAACATACCTTCCTACGCAGAACAAATTTTCAACTGTCCATAAACCATAGGAAAAAATGACCAAAAACAACAACTTATAGTTCATTGAGTATAACACTGGGAATTATTCCTTGAAAGTTGCCTTTCTTCCTTTTGCCCAGAATTTCAAATTCTAAAGAAAGGCTGCATCTAAATGATTAAGATGTTAACCTGTTAGTCTTCCCTTAGATTTATGGACCCTAGTGTTAGAATCCATTCCAGTCCCAATCCCCTGGCAAAACTACAGAAGCCAGCCCAGCCTCCTTGACAGACATGTGTAATCCAATTTGCACCTGACAGGGCAGACATCCTGCTCTGGCTGGTCCAATAATGTCAGCCCCTCCTGCAGGTGTCCTGCCTGTTCAAACAAAGCCTCCTGTGCACCAAAATCAAATCCTGCCGTGCAATAACTGCCTGGTGCCTCTATCCCTATATAAGCCCAAACTCCTTGCCTCTTGGCCTGCAATCTCTATCCCACCCATCACTCCCATTCCAATAAAATCCCCCTCTCCTCTCTATTGCTGTGCCTGGTACCTAGTCCCTCCACCAGCCTTACACCTACAACATCTGGTGACCTTCAGGTCACATGAGAATGGGTAATGACCCTTCTTATTCTTTTGTTCTGTGCATCAGCTAATGCAGAACATGCCAACTGCTGTGATGGCTTGCAGAAAGGTGACATGTTAGTTCAAAGAATTACAGGAACTAGATGCAGGAGGTCACAGTTTCACCTGTGATGTTCCAGCCAGAAAAAAAAAGAAAAAAGAAAAAAAAAAAGACACACACCACAAGTGATGAACACCCGGCCCAGGGTGGAGTCCTTCTGTCTACTGCCCCTTGCTTATCCTCTTCCACCCTATAAAGTCTCTTTTGCATACCAGAGTTTCTTAAGATGATCTTTTTTGGGGGTAACAGCTCCATTGTCCAGTCTTGTCAGGCTGCTGGCCTTTGAATGAACCTGATTTCCTTCTGCTAACGCTCATCTGTCCAGTTTTTGCTTTCAAGCACTTAGAAGACACACGTGGGTCCAGCAACATGACTATCTACCTCTGCCCACTGGCATTTGGAATGAAGATGAACTAACTTCTCTGGACCAAATGAGCCCTCAGTTTCTTAGCTGTTTCATGGCAGGAGTGGAGTGTGTGACACAAGATTGACTTTCTTCTTAATATTTGCTGGACACGTTTCCAAGTACTCTACATATAATTCTTTCTTAAAAAATTTTTATTTTATGTTATTTTAAATATAAAAGAACCAAAACATATTAACAAACGCACAGACATAAATAACACAACATAAAAACAACAAAAGCAATACAGAATTTCAGACAAGGTGATAGGAAATTAACAGTGGTTGTATTATTCTACACATAATTCTTAATCACAATTCTTTAAGTGAGGTGCCATCATCTTGGTCCCACTTAACAGTTTAGAAAATAGAGTTATTGAGAAGTTAAGTAGGTCAAGGTCATACAGCTGCTAAATTTTTGCACCAGCCTTCAATTCTAGCCAGATTTGAACCAGAGAGTAAAGCAACAATAGGTAAAACAGAAGTAGCCAGATATGTCTTAAAGTTGATGAAGAGGGTTATAATTGCCAGCTTTCTCCCTGTTGGGACAGAGTACCCAACGCCTCAGTTTAGAGGAGGAGAGGTTTATTTTGGTTTGCGTTTCGCAGGATTCTGTGCCTGGTTGGATGGCTCCAAGCCAGAAGATCATGGTGGTACAGCATGGGAGAGTAAAGCTGCTTAGTTCATGGCAGCCAGGAAGCAAAGCAAGGGAGCAGTGCCAGAGAGAAAGAGGCCAGGGAGCAGAGCTAATTCTCCAGGTCACGCCTGCATGACCCACTCAGACACCCTAAGGTGTGTAAGATAATCCGCTAGGCATTTCATACTCTAGTCCAATTAATCATGATTAACCATCACAGGGGCCATGTGGGTTACGTTAGGCATGACATATAAGTGAATAACTCATTGAAATTCAATCCAATTGAACCAACAAAACTGTACTGGACACCTCCTCTTTCCCAGTTACTACAGGAATGCAAGATACAGAATAAACTACACTTTTTCTCAAAGAGCTTTTGACCAAAAGTGATTTTATGCTTTTTTTTTCTCTCATTATTTGGACAGCTGCCTAAAACTGGCAGAGAGTCTGTCTTATTGCCATTTTGAGGAAAAGTACTCTTGGGAAAACAACAACAACAAAACAGCTTACCTTGTTGGATCCCCCTTCCCCGACTGTTGACAGGTGTCTGCCTGGGAGACAGGAGGCACCTGACAGACTGGGCCTCACGGCTGTCCTGCAAGGAAACAGCACCCCACAGGGGTTTGTTTAGAAGCTTGTTTCATTAAGGTGTTTACCAACTGTGACCACTGGTGAGAGCTCTCCTGCAGCTCAGATGCATCCCTTACTGCTAAGTGGGTGCTCAGGAAAATCACACCTCTTGTCAGCTTTATAAAGTGACTTGCATTTGCGTGAGTATAGACGAGGGTTACCTTCCTGATCTTCTCTTCCCCAAGCAGCTTTCTCTCTCCTGTAGCCAGAGATAACAACAGGGCTTAGCTTCCTAGAGTAATGCTTAGTGCGGAGGGTGGGTCAATGTTTAGAGCAGCAGGGAGCAAACTTTCTGTGAAGGGCAGAGAGGAAAATATTTTAGTCATTGCTTGCCTCCTCTTGGTTTCTGTTGCAAATACTTGACTCAACTCTGCCATTCTGGTGTGAAGCAGGTATCAGTAATACCTTCTGGGAAGCAGTAAATGAAGCAGTGTGAATGTGTTCTACTGAAACTTTATAAACACCGTGTTGGGTCAGATGTTACCTACATGTCATAGATTAGGGATTGCTGTTTCAGAACTTTCAGCTCGAGCCCCTCAGGAGCAGGATAAAGGAAGAAGGATCTAAAGCTTGATGTAGTTGTCCCTCAAGAAGAGTGAGAGGGTAAGGTGGGTGTGGCATAGAAGGTCAGGGTGTGTTTCTTGGATATCTGGAATTTGCTGTATTCAGGAAAGAGAAAGTATCATTTGCTTCAGTACCTGGGTTTTGGATAGAGAAAGTGGAAATATACATATCTTTATTTTGGAGTGATTTTAGATTTACAGAAGAGTTGCAAAGATGATACAGAGGGTTCTCATATACCTCTCATGCACTTTCTGTTAATGTGAGTATCTTACATTACCATAGTCCATTTATCAAACCTAATAAACCTTTACTATAGTTAAACAAAAAGCCATATATATATATGGTGTGAGACTCTAAAACCTTTGAAATTTCTTAAAAATAAGCTTTTTGGGGTGACCAGGTGAGCAGCAAAAAAAAAGATCCTCCCTGATAGAGAGCTCTAGCTCGAGACAGGCTTGGCACGTGCGAGTGCCTGGACCGTGGCTGTGAAGTTCAAACTGAACGTGTTGCTCTGTGCTGCCCAGGCCGCGGTGGGACGGCCCAACTTGCCAAGGTGAGGCGCGGGCGGGCCCATAGCACTGGGCACCCGAGGTGTTCAGCGCGGTGTGCAGGCAGCAGCTCGGCCGGGTTGACACGCCCTGAGGGCTCCCGTGGCGGGCCAGACCCTCCCGCCTCCCGACCCTGCACGGCTCACTGGCAGCTGTGGCCAGAAATTGGCTTTTTGGCAGCTGCAGCACGGGGCGGACTTGGAGCCTGTGCTCCTCGGGCAGGCTGTGCTAATCCGGCCTGCGGACCGGGGTCCCGCTCTGGTCCCTGTCCCCGCTGCTGGTGCCCTCCTTGGCCTGCAGACTGTGGGCACTGTGGCGGCTGGGATTGGCGACCCCTGTGAGAGCACCGAGGAGACAGAGAAGCGCCGGGGAGTGGCAGGTCGCGGGCGAAGCATGAAATATTATCACTTTGGGACCTTCCTGCCTGCACGGATTCTGGGACGGGTGAGCTGATTGCGTGCCACGACCAATCGGATCACTGAGTGGGGGAGGAGCTCGGTCCCCATGCCTGCAGGGACCCCTGGGCGGGCGGGGGAGCTGTTTACACGTCCCGGCCAGGTCTGTGGGTAGGGAGTAGCTCAGCCCACACAGCAGCATCTGAGCAGCCTTTTGAGCGGAACTCTTAGAAGAAAGATTAAGGGACATTCCCCCAAAGAGAAGGAGCCATTGGAGCAGCCTTTGCAACTGACCTTTGCCTGGTGAACTGCCTGGGTAATTTATAGCTCAATAGTTTGAATCTAATATCCAAAAATGGGAAGACAGAAGAACAAAATGCAGTCTCAGAACTCAACCCCACGCAGAACAAGTCCTGGATGTGAGGATATAGGGGAACCAGGAAGCCACATACCTGCAAGTTCTGAAACGATTGCATTCGAAATAAAGAAACATCTCCATCGGGCCATAGAAGAGATTAAAGCAGAAATAAGCCACACACCTGCAATTTATGAAACAATTACGTCTGAAGTAACGAAACAACTCCATCAGGCCATAGAACAGACTAAAGCAGAAATTAGTCACATACCTGCAATCTCAGAAATGATCACATCCGAAGTAAAGAAGCAGCTCCATCAGGCCACAAAAGAGATTAAAGTAGAAATAATCTCTCAGACAAAAAATGAATTAAAAACCATAATGGAAGAAATGTTCCGCACACACAGAGAAGAAATAGATAAAAGAATAGAAGAAAATAGTAAACAAATGCAAACGGTACAAGAGCAATTTAGGAATGAATTACCACGAATGAAACAGATTCAAAGAGATCACCAGGAATTGAAAACTTCCATTGAAAGCTGGCAAAACCACTTAAATGAAGCTGAAGATAGAATTTCAGATCTTGAAGACAGCATGGCAGCTAATGAGTGTGAAAGGAAGGATCTCATAAAGTCATCAAGGATCCAAGAAAAATCAATCCAACAGCTGCAAGATGAGGCAAAAAGAAATAATATTCGAGTTATAGGAGTTAGTGAAACAGCAGGATACAACACAAATGTTATAAAAATAATATTTACTGAAATAATAGCAGAAAATTTCCCAAACATGGTAAAAGATACTGAGGTACAGTTAATCGAGGCATATAGAACCCCAACGAGCCATAACCCAAAGAAAACCACACACAGACATATAATAGTAAAGATCCCAGACATCCAGCAAAAGAACACAATATTAAAAGCTGCTAGAGAAATGAAACAGATCACCTATAAAGGAAAACCCATCAGAATCACAGCAGACTTCTCAACGGAAACCATGAAATCAAGAAGAGCTTGGAGCAAGATATTACAGATTCTGAGACAAAACAACTTCCAACCCAGACTGATGTATCCTGCAAAACTATCCCTCAAAT